>JABCKG010007628.1:0-42165 GCA_018851835.1 Hypsizygus ulmarius | reverse complement strand
TCTGCAGCACCAGCTCCCACTTCAGAGTTTCCTGCAATCGATGAACTTGCCGTGATGGATGTCGATGAACCAGCTGCTGACGAAGTTGGCAATCTGGATGGCGGCAGCCTGGACCTGGAAGACGAGCCAACGCTGGGGCGCCTCACAGACGAGGATGTTGCGTTGGATATGGACAAAATGGGCACAATCTACGGTGAGGATGATTTTGGACTGGGCGGCACAGATTCATCAGGGGAGGAGGACTTTGAGGAAATTGGTGACAGCGTATTCGGCGTCTAGAATGAGAAGATTTTCGAGTACCCACTCAACACCCACTCAACTACCCAACAGGCAAGACCCGATTTAGAACCAAGGTGTACAAATCAGCGCAGCTGAGGAGGATGCAAAACGAGGAGAAAGACCGCGCTGCACTCTAGCGGCACCAAATCGTCGAAATTTCACTAAGTCCCATGTGACAAAGCGTGACTCCCCAAAAACTGCTTCGTTTGTACCAGCTGTTTCACAACGTAGCGTAGCGGAGTATGAAATGGCTGGTCACGAGCCTAGACAATGACAATGGCATTATCAGTCGATCAATGCCATCGCCCTCCGAAAAATTATGTCATTGTCATTGTCATTGTCATTACCAGCGTGGTCCCAATATTGGAACAGCCAGGGTCCGTACAACATACATCGGTGACATGTACGCTACGTGCACTATCAACCTATACTGATGTGAACAGGATCTCATCTACGTGTACTAGTAGGGTCACCGTCGCTCGCGTCTCAGCTGTATAGTACGAATCTACATAAAATTGCTACTTTAAATAGTATGACACCTTTTCGCCATTAAGGTGTGTTATGGTTGTGAAGCAGTTTGCGGTATATGGCCTAGGTATAGAGGAACATCGTCAACAAGTTGGAGGACATCTTGAACATATTTTGCCAGTCACGCCGTTATTCGCCTATCAGCAATGAGCGCTACAAGTAATCCATAGTTAGATCCAGCGGCTTGTGTCGCATTTGCCATGAGGGAGGGTAGCACATCACCCAGGAAGGTCAATCGCAGCGCAGTCAAGTACCCATCGCACGCAGTGATGTGTCTGCTTCAACATCTTCAATCTCCATTTTCTGCTGGCTTTGCTAGACTCCTTCTTCTCTCGGGACAAGGCTTGAAGCGATCATATCAATCAGCTGTGGATGTCTGTGATTGCACAAACATCTCCTTGATCCAGCATTTGCGTTGCTAAATAAGCCTTTCTGTGGCTGTTTCTTTTTGATGACAATGTGCGATATATCCACTGCAACTATGAGCTCCGTACCTATCGACGGGCATGGCGGTCCAGCAATAGAACTCACGAATTTTGCGAAAGTCTTCGTCGTTGGCATCGATGGTGATCCCGCGAAGGTGAGTCTACTTGTCAATGGTAATCATAGGTATTATTGCTTCGGAAAATTCAAATCTGTTCATAGATCCAAAGCGCAAGAAGAAATGCGACTCGGACTCAGACGTCGGATCGCGTAACCAATGATGTCAGCGCACATGGCCAGTTTCGAGATCGCCCGCTCACTCTTTTGTTGACATCGCTTCTTTTCCCGCAGCCTCGTTTCTGTGGGTCAAACAACTGTGGAAATACAATGTTATGGTGTTCAAACTCAACTCAAGAAATCTGGTATTTTTCTGAGACATGCAGAGCATTGTAAAGGATGTTGACAGTGTGATGTTCATCAACTCCTTCCAAGTCCTCCAAGCAAAGACCTTCAAGGAGTTTCTCATCCAGGATATCCATATTGATGAGGATAGTGATTTGCAACTGCACAACTTCCAATATCAAGCAGGTAGAGCCCATTGTAGTGGTCAAAGGAAAGCAATAAATCACCCAGACTGTACCAAAGTCTCCTATGCTCTCTGAAGCCTACAGATCTTCTGTATGTCAGTTTGAAGTAATCTTATGCATATATTTGAGACTCCTGATAGTTTACTGCCTGTTTGAAGATTGTGGGTACCTGAACTACCCAAGCCCTTTATTTGTATACTTCAGCAGGTCATTGAGAGTAGTATTGGTTCTTAAGTGTTCCTTTCATCTCATGAAACTTAATAAGATTATTCTGTACAAAATTCAGGCCAGTGCAGAGGAGAAAAGAAATCTAGGAAGGCTATAATGGGTGGTCTGACATTCAGTCTGCATGCTGTGAGCTGAAAATCATTGGAAAATCAGTCTGGGGAGCATGGCATATGCATTTGGTAGTATCAAAGTTAAGCATACCACATATAAGACATCAGAGATACAGTAACAGTGACAGGATCAGTAGTTTGAAGTCTTCAGAGCACGGCGCGAGCATTTGACGCGTCCGATTTGGAAGTCACGTGAACTATTTCGAACTCAGAATCGGTATCGGTATCCGTCACTCCTATGAGTATCGAGCCAGAATTCAGTGATCGAGTGCTGTGCATGATGATGTCACGAGCACCATATGTTCAAATGTCACGATACTAGTGAAAGGCGGATCCACTCTTTCTTCTCTTCCATCATGACCACCTTACTCGGAAAAGCTGGCAAACATCTTTTCGCAAAACATCTGGAGAACTATGCTCCACAAGATCCTTTGTACGAACTCTACACTGATGAGAAAGGCAAAAAGAAACGCCGAAAGGTCAGTCAATCTCGAGTTTTTTCTTCCAAGCTGACATTGATTTCTACAGCGTGCGCTACCACCAGGACTCTCGAAGCGAGATGCAAAGATCCTAAAGTCTATCCAGCGCCGTTCGCATTACCTGGACAAGGGATTTTCCATCCTTGGGTTCCGATTCGGATGGACCTTCCTCATTGGTCTCGTCCCAGTCGTGGGCGATATCGCAGGCGCCTCAATCAATTATTATCTTGTTGTTCGCAAATCGCGACAGGCGGATATACCCTCATGGCTCCTCCGTCGCATGCTCTTAAACAACGCGATCAGCTCCGGCGTAGGTTTCGTACCAGTCGTTGGTGATCTCGTGCTCGCTATATACAAGACGAACAGCCGGAATGCAGCACTCCTAGAAGAGTTCCTGAGGATTAGAGGGGAAGAGTATCTCAAGCTGCAGCAGGGCGAAGAACTTATTTCCTCACCACCACCTGGCAAGGGTAATGGGAAAAAGAAAAAGAGATGGGGCGTCAGCAAGAAGGATGCGGAGCAGGTCAAACCTGGATCAGGAATTGAGGCGGGCGAAGTTGTTCCCACTGAGCCTGTATTAACCCCTGCGGCATCGTCCTCTGTCATTCCTCCCGCTGTCCCCAAGTCGGAGCCCTCTGGAAACAACAAGAAGTTGAGTTTCTTTGCAAAATCCAAGGCGCCACCGTCGGGGGAGAAGGGGAGGTTTGTGGAACATGCTGGACCCAAGTGATTTATGATAGTGACGTACGGGCGACTCCGTTTCACTTTTCTCGTTTACCCTGGATGGCCTGGACGTTGCATTCTCTTCATGAGAATATTTCTTTCTCCTTTTGCATTCATCGACGCACCACTGATACCCCATACCATATAATATACGTATATCTGAACTCTTGGTCGTTGCCCCCTCTGTTGATCGTAGCATTCAATATTCCGCATTTGAAACTTGAGAGTGAGCGTGTCAGTACACGCTTTACCGTCTTTCGACGTCTCTCAGGTCTTTCAAGATATATTTTTAGAGGATACGGCCAAACATATTACTATTAGTACTAGTAGCTAATACCCATTGCGACTCAATCTCAGCTCGTCTGCTTTGTTCACCTTCTCTAATGAATAATGCGATCAAATGTCTGATCTACTAGATTCTCGTGGCACGGCCGTGATAATCGAGTCCTCGACTCTTCCCATCATCTACATGGTTTCTTGCCTCTTCTTGCTTTTCTTTCATCGCAGTTATGGCACAAAGAGCATCGATGCAAAGCACATACTACACTGCTTAAAGTCCTAACTCCCATCATGGAGTGAGATTCTCTGTACTCGTACACTCTCTGTACTACATGTGTCCTGGAACGCGAGGCCAATTTTTGATAGTTGCTCCCAGGAACTCTGAATAATCGACATCTCGGCGAGAGCAGAGGACACCGGAGGAGTCTAATGTCGCTTACCAGTGATTACTGATCTGGTTCAACCGAGGTAGCTCTCAACGCAACCACAAATTTACCGACCTGCGTTCGAGGTGCCTATAAATGATATCTCTCCCATAGCCGTCTATACCCATGGATCTGCCTGACGTCGCCTGTGCTACTCTCTTCGAGATGTCGCGTTTGCAGCTCTTTCAAGTGTCGAGCCATAAGTAATTCTCGGCCACGAGGACTCGAATGTACAACACATGACGAAATGCATCTTCTCCGCATCTCTACAGGCATGCGCACCCGCTGCTGACGCCTACGCACCGGGACGAGAATGAGGTCACAGCGTACCGCCTCTCACGGAACTGCTCCTGATGGCATCGCGACTGTACAAGTATGGTACACTTGCTCCGTCGCGGCCATTCTCTGCCCAGGTGATGCCTGGTAGCTTCGGCAGAGGCTGCCTGCTGGGGAATAATGCAAGACCTCTGAGGTATATAAGAACGAGCTTCATCGTATGTCTTTCCCAGTAAGAAACGCGATGTTCCTCGTTATCTCTTTGCTCTTTTTGACGATTTCCGCATTTGTTCTGCCGTCGCTTGCATCAAACCACTTCGCTGGCTTGACTGCTTCGAACAGCATCGGCGGCCCTTCGAGTTATACGTGCCGCACACAAGCCCAGGTACTTCATCTACGTTTTTTTCAGGCGGATATTAAGCCTCGGTTCGAAGTGGAATACGCTTGCCCAAGATGCACGCAATACAGGATTTGGATCGATCCGTATTTCAGGATTCGACTGCAATGCTTTGGATCTGGCGTCATCTGCGGCTGCGGCTGCTGGAATCAAAGTAATGGCTGGTATCTACGTTCAGGTCAGGACACCGCCAATATTAATCCATACATACGGCCATATTTCTGACAATTTGCAATGTGAATTAGGGGACCATCGCTTCCAGTATCACATCGATAAAGTAAGTCAACAACGCAAAGCCCTAATTTCAACTTCTGATAGCATCCTTCCAATGCAGCAACGACGTACAGACGTTCCGCGCTGCATATGCTAGATACGGTGCCGGGAGATACGTCGGTCTGACTATTGGAAACGAGGTCAATGATACACCAGGAAACATCATGGCCAAGGTTTACGACGTTAGAGGTTCGTATAAATTCTCCCGGCAGTCCAGAATATCTATGTTAGCCATGTCTGACGTTCTCCATGCAGGCTACCTTGGATCAGTTGATGTAACGACACACGTCTCGACGGTCCATACCTGGGTCAACATTCGGAACAATCCAGCTCTGTGTGGTGCTGACTTCGTCGGTGCAAATGCTCAGTACGTCATACCGCTTTAATGTCATCCCGGAGCTAACTTCATTTATCTTTGCTCCGTAAAGTGCGTTCTACGACGGAGGACGCACGTCCGGCCAGACTGGTGACTTCGTGTTCAAGACCGTCGTTCCGGCCCTCAAAGCTGCTTGCCCAGGCAAGAAAATTTACATCACCGAGTTCGTCCTTCCATATGATGTTCTTGCAAACCACTTATGTTCGGTCGACAGATCCGGTTGGCCATCGCGCGGAGGCAACTTTGGAGCTGCTGTCGCGTCGCTTGGAGACGAGCGTAATGCCCTGCTCAACCTCAACTGTGCATGCAGAGACGATACGAGCATATCTGTGTACGCCTTCGAATATGATGACCAACACTGGAAGGGAAACGACAACGAGCGCAGCTTTGGAATCTTTGGAAAGTTGGATCTGAACGGTGACATTTTTACGATTTGTTGAGCACACTGCAAAGAAAGTAGCGAAGGTGGATATCACAATAGTAAACATAGGAAACAAGTTGTATCTCCTAGTTACATAAACGTGTATTAGTTTGAATGACAATCACATCTCAAAACAATGAATTCCTATGACCGCGTTTCGTAAGATTTAGGCCTTGCCGCACATGTTCGTGGATAACCGTGGCAGGAGATGTTCGCGGTGCCGGGGGTGATCCAGAGCTCTTGCGAGGCCATATCCATAGCTTTCTAGGAGAGCCGATGAACCGTGGACGCCCTTGCTTGCCAGAAACCGGATTGCCATTGTCACACGATGGAAATGTAGACGACGTGAGATTACCGGAGCGTGTCGTGGTTCCAATCTCGGCCTGAGACACTTTCGAAGGAACACAGCTAGCCTTCCCTTCCGGAGCCACAGGCGATATACTCTCTGGGATGTCGTACAACCGTCGTTTCGGATATTGATTCGCTTTCAAAAGACGTCTCACCCCCGATAAGATCCCTCCAAGCCGGCGGTTCGGAGATGACCATGTCGAATGTTGTTGCGGCGGCAGTGTGTTAAGAGGTGTGTTAAAAAGGACAGCTGAGTCAAGCGGAAGCGTTCGATCGAGATGGGTTTCGTTTGCATGGTCTAACCTAGAGGGCAATCCAAGACCGAGTCCGGTCGCCTTCTTATTTCTTGAGGCAGTAGGGCAGATAGGCGCACCTGCGAGATCAATAGGTTCGAGTTGTAGTACTGACATCTCCGCGCGGTGGCCGGATCCAAGTCCAGTAGTCGATATCGTTGCCCCGAGCCCTTGACCATCAGGCGCTCTTTCGTAGGTCGAGAAACCTATTTCAACAGTGATTGCCGGTTCCGCGGGACATAATTCAGAGACATGAGGCAAATCTAAGGGACACCCAAATCCCAACTGGTCCATCGTATCGTTCTGATCCAGGAAGGACTCAGCGACATAATAAAGATCTAGAGACGAGACTTCTCCTTTGACGTTGTGATCTAAAGTGAGATAATCGACAGCTGGAGGCAGGTCTTCCATAGGCGAGATTTGATCAAGAGGAATTAGGGCTTGGATACAGGGCTTTCGTGGCAAACCAGGTGAAGGATGTCGACGATGATCCAGGAATAGTCCGGGAAGTGGGAAGATAGGGGATGGTGAACTAGTGTCGAGGACTGGAAATATTCTTGGCTTCGACGGAGGAGAAAAGAATGCCTGAGGGATAACTAGAGGCCAACTATCCATTTGGGGTTCACACTGGTCAAGCCTTCCCTGTTCGTCATATGCCGACGGTAGAGATGCCGTGCGGATAACAGGGGAGTGTCTTGGAGACGACAACTGGTTACAGTCTGATAAGATTAATAAACGTCGAGAAAAGTGTAGGCTCTACTCACGTCCTCGGCGCAGGCGGAACCATTGCATTGTCCGCCAACCAAAGGTGTTACTAGCCCTAAACCCGTCTGTCGAAGCATGGATCCTCTCTTTCTCGTGCGCACCCTCGCTTGGGCTCTCAGTGTCAAGTTCGTGCATCCCTCATGTTCAGAATCATAGCCATTATCGTCGTCCAAACCTATTTTCAACCAGTCGCGGTCCCGCTTTGCAGACGGTAGCTTTGGTGTAGCATCCGGATCGAGATCAATAGATGAGAAAAGTCCGACATCGGCTTGTCCATCTATATCTTGGTATGTAGAATCGAAAATCTTCACAATTTGCACTGGTGAATGAGGTGGTGAACAATCGGATTGATAGTCAGTTTGTAGATCGCTGCTGAGGAAGGAAGAGGAAGAGGAAGAGGAGCTCGAGAGGGCCAGCGACTCGAGGGCCGGAACGCATAGATACGAAGAAGACATGACAGAGGCCTGCTCAATCAGGTTGGGAGAATTGAAAAGTGGAGGCTGACTGGAACTCAGTTCGTTGTCATTCAAGTTATAACCAAACATCAGCAACCAACGCGTTCACCAGAAAGGGATTAGGAAGAATCCTGGAATTATAATAATCTGTAGGTTACCAATGGAACGATTGTCAAGGTGGACAAATGTCCTCGTACGGACCGGGTATATGTAATTCAAGGCACAAAGAGCCTCACTCAAGCCATCAAGCCTCAAACCTCCGTAATGTCATCCAAAAAACCCGGAACAAGCCATTCTGGCGGGTGGAGCGCAAAATTAATCAAGCCCGTCCCCCATTCCTCCTGGGTCCCAGCATACGCACTACATTCCGCATTCCGGGGGCGCTTAAGATGGCGGGCCAACGAAGAGCTGCGCACGAAGACCTTGCGGCACTTCGGCTGGGGGCACTGAAAGCGGCCAGGAAAGTGCGTCTCACGATGCTTAAAGCACTCGAAGCGTGTTTTGGATACGTGCCGGCAACCGTGAATGCGGCAGATGGCTTCTGCATCGTATTTCTGGCGCTTGGCATTGCGGAATGTGTCCTGAGACTGACGAGGGAAACAGGCATGAGTTTGGGATTCGGGACCAAATGGAAAACAACTTCACCATTGCTGGAGCCTTTCTCTTCGTCTTTAGTTTAAGAGTTCCGGGAAACGACTCCTCCGCGTAGTTAGTCATCGAAGGCTGAGGCTGAGGTTTTGACTTCTTGGAAGTCTTCTTCCGAATCATAGGAGAACAGTTCTGGATCTGAAATGGTTTGTAGTCGCCGTCCATCGGGTTGTCGACAGATTCAAGGTCGTCGTCATCTTGGATCTCTATCCACGTCTTGCCTTGCGAATCTGGTGTGGGACAAGACGATATTGTCCCAGAACTGGACGATGATGGTGACGAAGGGACAAGGCCAGGCGTCGATGCCGCATCGAAGAAGAAATCTCCTTCGGGCGAATCGAGAAATGTGAAGTCGAAGAGGTCGTCGCTATTGGTAGTGGGCTGGAATAGCATCTCCGGGGCTATGCATGTCGGCAGCTCGTTTGTCGATGGGGTCGGCGTTGGTTGAGGGGTGGCAGCCGTCGTTGAAGACTTGCAAGTGACCGTTTGCTTAACATTTTGGGACATACAAAATTACAAAAAAGCTTACCTCTGCATTGGCCACTAATTGATTGGCAGCCACCTCAGTCTCCGGAAAGTCGTCAAAGCACAACTCATGCGTCATCGTCTCTGGTTCGAACTCGAAGAAGAAATTGGTGGGCGAAGGCAGCGGGCTTGCCAAGTGGTATTTCAATGCTTCGATTTCAGCTTCCGTGAGAGTGGGTTGGGGTGGCCGAGGAGGAGGCTCGGAAGTATAGCGAAGTTTGGGCTCCGCCCAAGGCCATTGGTTTGTGAGCAAGTCAAGGAATGTGGTCGTAGGGTATAGCGAGGAGTAAGATGAGAATGGATCATTAGAGAAGTTCACATTATTGGTCTGGCGAAGTAACAGTTAATATAGAATAGAAAACGAAAGATGATAGAGAGGCACACCATTATTGACGTATCCATATTGGCTCCAGGCCGGGTTGTTATACGATAATTATATCTAGGGTCTAGTAGAGAGAGCACCTAAGGTGGGCGTATGAGGAGACTGGTCAACAGTCAGTGAAAAAGGAATAGCGTTGAGGGAGTGTATGCTGCTCTGACCATGCAGGGGTATATATACCCGCCGCCAGAATCGAGAAGCCAAAGCACTCAAAGGCATTGAACGACAAACAGCATCTTTCAGTCTTTGACTGTAGGGCCTGCTTTGTGTCGGTGGCGGTGCGCCATTGAGCCACCGAAGAGGATGCCCCGCCGACATGGCAGAAACTGAGCCTTTCCCTTTGATAAATGATTCACGCTTTCAGTCAATGTCTAAACTGAGGTAAGAAAACGGCAAAGGATGCAAAGGACGGGAATACGCACAATTTTCCCCATTGCGGACTGTCACATTATATGTCAACATGACAAAGAATCAAGCGAAGGAATTTAATCGAGTCAATAAAATTTCCATGTATACGTTCCTCAGGCCCATTCGATACATCTGTAGTAGCGCGACATGCATTGACAACCGATAATCGATAATCTACCACGTTGCATACGGTAAGAACTTTCCACTACAGCTCCGTGTTAGCACACTGTGTTGGGACCCAAAATGGCGAAGAGACGCACTCGAAAGTCAGAAGTACACGGTCGCCTTTTGGATCTGGCTTCTTCTCGATGTTGACCTTGCAGTCGATCATTGACATTATACCGTCCCCGAACTAGGGGCAGACGGATCAGAAAGCATAGCAGCAATGCCGAACACATCAAGGTACCTTCTCGTGGATGACTGCCTAATTGGACCAAACTGTTGAGTGCTTCATCTATGACGTCGAAAATCATACATACTTTAATCGCATGGCCATAGACAAGGATACTCTAAACGACAAGAACTTGAGGCAACAAGGTAGACATATGTAGTGCTTATTGCCTACCTCATAAAGACGATAGATAACAGGGTCAGTTGGGGGAATAGGGCCTAATCCACGATTAGGCCACCAATGCTCTCCTAGCACGCTTAATGACTCATGGGAAGGGAGGCCGAGCACTTCTGAAACCGTCTGCAGCTCCTCCGACGAGAACTTCGCCTAAAAACATTGATTGTAAATCTTCACGTTAAAGATCGAGCTTTGGAAAGTCATACTTGACCGTAGAAAGCGGCAGCTACCCAAACTTCGTCTTTCCCGATGGCTTTGGCAATCTGGTCAAAAGTCAAGCCTGCAAGCACAAATATGAGAACCTTCAGGTAGGGTGAGAGCCGTGCACGTACCTTTCTGTGCCTTGGCTTCGAACAACTTGGAGCTGATCGAGGGCAGGTCAGCATATGGAGTCTAGTAGTATGTGTTAATCGGCTTCGCTCTTCCTTGCACAAGAAGGGTTAGCCAACACACTGAAGGCGCTCGGGACATCCTGAAAAGAACCTGTATGGTGTTGGACGTGGAGTGGAATTATGGCGATTGAAATTGGAGCTTCTTTTCAAGCCTTTTAAGAGCCTTCGAGAGGTGCTCATATGACCTCAACCGACCATCGCATGTGACACATGACGACATGGGAAGCGAAAGTGGGAGATGTGCAAGCTGAAGGTCCGAGAGGATCCCGCCAAATCTCATAAGGCTCATGTGAAAAAGATAAAAGGCGAACAAGACTTGGACTTGAACCATATGCACGTTATCGAGCACAGAGCATCCTCATGATCGGCTGAGAACAGTCCGTTACGAGTCTTGTTCTGGTATTGGCTTCCATACAGTCTTCGTAGCATGCATAAGTTCGTAAAGTTGTCCTACTTGCTCTGCAGACATCTGTTTCGTGTCGGCATGTATGAGCATTCGGCGGGCTTCGGAAAAACCAAATACATACCTTCTCAAACACTGTGGGGTCTAATCTTTTCCCAGAAAAACTCTTCGCATCCGCCCCCCTAGGTAGCTGATCCAAGTACATTTTCCATTGCGACAGAAAGCCAATGATATGTACAGGATTGGTTACTTCTTTATGTCGGCGGAATTCTGCGAAAGACGTTGGAAACATTTGAGAAAAGGAGAGGTTGGGAAGTCCACACACCCGCTTTCACGTAGTCATCACCAAGAGACCGCATTTCGTGTGGTAATGAGCGGTGGGCACGCAGAAGTCGCCGATACAAACTGATACAAGAATCAAATAAATTCATAAAACGTAGCAGAAGTCACGTACGGAATTGGAGGGAAGAGAGTAGCGCTGGCTTCGCGCAAATTCAGCGGCTTTGATGATACAGATTCAGCAAGCCGTATAACGGAAGAACGCATGCTGGATCTGGGAAGGCTGCAACGTGAAGGAGCGAAATGCCGAACTGAGATTGCAGGAGATGGTGGCAAGTATCGGGAGGCACCAACCAAACACGATCATGATACCTCACAAGACCTCGCACGAGTCCGCAGACTTGCTTGAAGCGCGCAAATTTCTTCAATACTTTAGAGCTGAACATTAAGGCTACTTATGAATCACAGTAGAACTACATATATGGCCAGAACTAGGCGACACTAATAGGAAAGCCCATTGCTCTCCTACCCAAAGGCGCCAAAATGTCATCTGCTCCAGCAACGCCAGTAAACTGATCTTCACCAGGGCCTTTCGGGAAGTCGGGAGGACGCTGCGATTTGAGGAAGCTTTCTCTCTGCCTCTCAACATATGACTGGTTTTGAGGGGTGAGCGGAACGGCAGGGATGTACATGACTAGTAAAAGAGGGATCCATGTCAGTTAGCCTCTTGAAGATTGAACAGAACGAGCATACCGGCTGAATCTCCACTACCGGTATGTTCCTGCTCCACAGAGTGTACGACATCGCAATGCCAGAAAACTGCGTCGCCCGGGTTCACCTTCGGGACCGATGTCATGGTCTTCTCGAGTTCGAGATGGGGATGCAAGGTCGGCGTTGGGCGCGGACCAGCATAACCGCCATCACGAGGGTAGATCCCTGGAAATTCAGAGCTTGAAAGATCTGTCTAGGGTGAGTGATACAAAGGCAGTGTAATTCCACGGACGCGTACCAAATTCCCAATTCTTCGCATCAAGAATATCAGGAGAATCCTTAGACACGGTGGGCCGAAAAAATGGGCGTAGGATAATGTACGCATTCGAAACGAGGACGTCTGGGAACACTTTCAGGGTTCCTTGGGTTGGCGCAGTTTCGCTGTATCATAGATATCGTCTTGTGAAGGCTAAATCATTAACTGCAGTAACCAGAAGCAAACCTCATGGCCAGCCATCCCTGGAAGGTCCTAAAAACACTGGACTAAAAACATCATGGTAAGCGACTCTGTTCTCGAAATCTGAATGTGACTTTACTTGATTAGGTCGTCCGTATCGCGAACTCTGTGCATTGAGACGACCCTCGAGATCATACGGATCATGTTGTCTCCAATTCCCAGACAAAATGTCCGAGAAACAGAGCCTAAAAGTGGGGTCTTCCCATCGTTCAATTGCGCCACCTAGACCCATGATCTTGTGTCAGAAAACCCATGCCAAGTTCACAGCGATAATACTCTCACCATCGACATGTGGTGGGTGAACATCCCACTGGAAGCCTGGGCGCCTGATACGGAACCGATCCGCGTATGTGAGCGGGGTGGAAAGATCAACCCCGTCGAGTGCTTGGCCTTCTTTCGTGTGGTAGAGGTTGTTGAGCCACGCAGAAGCGGCAAGGACGTTCGGGTGTGACCTTGCTGCGACTTGTGATTTGGTCCAGCTGCAAAGCAGTTTGCGTGGAGAAAAGACCGATATAAAGAATGCTTACTAGTGCTGGAAGAATTGTTTATTGTCCGGAGGTACGCCTGAAAAATTATAGATGCCATTAGTTCCCGCCAATGAGCAAAACATTCCAAACATACCAACCTTCGACATCAGGATTAGCCTTGATAAACTCCTCCAACCAGTCCTTCCACTGAATCGCCTCCACATCCGGAACCACATCCTTAATAACAACACTTCCCCTGCGCCTGATCTTTTCGATCTCTTCCTTACTCAACTGCTCAAGGTCAGAAAAATTAACCTGGGGAATATACTACGAGCTTTTAATCAGCTAACAAGTCAAGCATGCAAACAACAGGTTGGACTCAATGTACATCCGAACCAGCCTCTGCAATCTCAGCATTGACATCCCTGAGCTGCGTGACGATGTCGCCCCATGCCTTGATCGCGCGCTCTTTGAAGTCAGGGTACGATGCTGCGATCTCCTGCTTCAGGTCAGCGAAACGGGCAGGGAGGGAGGCGGCTTCCGACATGGTCTGTAGGTTGGAGAATTCGAGATGATTATGTTGATATGGCTCGGATTCACTATGCCCTACTAGGCCTCACGGGCTCTATTTATGCCGGTTCACTTCAGAGGTCATCTGCGCGGTAAGGCTTCGAAGCCCTGTCCTCCGTGAGCATATGAGAAGGTTTACTAGTGGGGGCCGAGGTTTCACCGCAATGAATCCTAAAATAAAATAGCTTGGAAGAAACAAGGTGGATCAATCGGCGAGTTCAAAGAAAGCGCGTTCTTTATGCACCCGTGATGCACAATGGACATCACGAGGCAGCGGCTAAGTGCATCGGCTAAGAAAAATGGTAAGCACAGGTCGATAGGGGACAAGAAACGATCTAAATGGCTTTCAGAGCTTAATAGGCGACGTTGAGCAAAGTATACATATACATATCTCCAGAGGGAAATCGTAAGTCATTTTGAGCTTCGCAGTATACACAGTAGTAGTGACAGTAGAAGCGAAGAAATCCAGCTTTAAAACATAAAGCAAAGTAGCATTGTGCGAAACCATACAGAACGGAAAGACATTACATTAATCCTAACATAGGTGACGCAGGCCTGGGGAAAGAAAGGGTCTTCATCTCTTTGACAAGCACTATTGTTCGCCTTCGTCTTCATAAGCTTCTGTCTCCTCATCCTCCACGGTCGCCTCTTGATACTGAACGAAGGAATAATTAGCAAAATCAAGAGAGGTTCAAAGCCACCATTTTTACCTGCTGATACTCCTGACTGTAAGTGGAGAGTAAAAAGTATAACATGAGTAGTTGGAAAGAACATGTCATATACACGTACATCAGATCCTGAGTATTGCTCTCCGCCTCGGTGAACTCCATGGGATCCATGCCCTCCCCAGTATACCTATACCACGATCAGAGCCCTGTTCAAAGATTGATAGAAGGTTGACCCTCGCACCAATGCAAGAACGCCTTGCGCTTGAACATGGATGTAAACTAAAAGAAATCGCCTGTAAAGAATGTAGATATCACGAGGAATGAAAGAGGACTGACAGTATCAGCGTTTCTCTTGAACACTTCCTGGATCGCCGTGGAATTCGACAGGGCAGTTGCCGACTAGTGAGTACGAGATTATTCATCGATTGTGACAGAAGACGGATATGAATGGGCGACACACCTGAGTCTGGCCCACAGGTGGAACGGAAACCAGTGATACGGATACGTTATCAGGAATCCATCTAAACATCGAGGGAAGCCTGCTTAGCCCTTCATATGACAGAAGGCTTCACTCAACGTACTCAACAAAGTGTGACGAGTTCTTTATCTGCAAATCACGGACAGCAACCTGTATCCAGCGCACAGATTAACAAAGTTGTTCTGTGGCTGTGGTGTGTGGGCCTGACGTACTTCTGCCTATTGGGGAACAAATGTCACCACGTTCTTCCAACACTTCAATGGCACACTTACTTCACGGGATGATATTTTGCCACGGAAAATCGTGGCCGCAGTGAGGTAACGGCTGAGCCACGTTTCGAATCAGCTCTTCACAGTGGGGATGGCAGAACATACCCATGAGCTGGATCGCACGCAACAAGGAGATTTCGGCGATCGAACAGCCTATAAACATGCCATGAGCTTTTCCAGAAAAGCAAACGGAATCACTGTCATCTCACGCTTTAGTCAGTTCAGGAATTGAAGACCCTTGGAAGGAGCGTTGCCTCGGGTTGTAGAACGGAGCGTAACTTGGCATAAGGAAATGCAACTTCGGAAAGGTTGGTATGCGAATAGCAAGAATGATTCAGGCGACGTACTCGTGGGAAGGGTACGAGATTCATGCCAAGTTTCCGAAGATCTCTGTCCGAATAAATTGAGCGGGAATAGTTATTCAACGACATATCAAACATACCCATTCAATTGACCGGGGAAACGCAGGCTAGTACTCACTCCGCACATTACTCGTGCAATTAACTTATTGACTTGTCAGAGGAACATCGGCAATGAGGATGCAAGGCAGACACACATCGTTTAATTGTTCGAAAGCGGGGCTGGCAATTTTCAGTGTGTTTACACTAATATCATATCTGTCCTCGCCGACATAAGGAACAAAATACCGATCACAACGAGGACTACTCACAGTGCCTCATTGTCAATGCAAATAGTGAGATCGCTATTGTCAACAAGTTGGTGCATAGAAAGCATCGCGTTGTATGGCTGATTATGCGTTCAATGTCGAATACAGGGAGAGAGCCGCTGGCCTACCTCGACAACAGTTTCGGAAACCTTATTGACTTATTAGGCGATGACGTAGAATATATGTTCTGGACTTACCTTTGGAGAAGGGAAAACAGAGAAAGTAGCAAGCATTCGGTCCGGATATTCCTGGTAAGCGTCAATCAAACTCGACGCGATTTGAAACGAACAATGACCAACACACCTCGCGGATTTTTGACAACAAAAGGCTGCCTAGTCCAGCTCCAGTACCTCCACCAATTGAATGGATGATCTGGAAGCCTTGCAGAGCATCACATGGCTCTGCTTGGTGTCGCACAACATCCTGAGCAAACAGTGATTAGATGACGAAGGAAAACAGAAAAGGACCTCGAACCAATATTGGATCAATCAATTCGGCCCCTGACAATCCACGATAAGAAATGTCCCAGTGTCAGGCGAATTCAGACAAACCCTCAGTATAGACTGTGCGTGTTCAATAAGTCTCCTCAAACATTACGAAGATCGCAATACTCACATCCTTTGGCCCAATTATTTGCGGCTCCAGATTCCCCGTGAACGAATGTGTCAGGGCGAAACAACTTTCCAAGGGGTCCTCCACGAAGCTAATCTTCACGTCAGACACTTTCCGTGAAGTACGACAAAAAAACCGACACGATTGCAGACACCAGGCTCGAGATCGATTTGGATGCTGCGCGGTACGAATTTCGTGGCCCTCTCCGATTCAATTCCAGAGAAATATACACCAGCCTATGTCGATGCACTAAGCACTACAATAGGGCAGTCTGAATATGAATGGCATACACGCTGAAGCTGTAGGGGGTCGGATCCTTTATAAAACTGGCCCCAATGAAGACGCGCTTAGCGCACTTGAACAAGCCTCCACCATGAAAAATCCTCACCCCAGATTGATCAAGACCGTGCTCAGCCAAGAGCATGTTCCAAAAGGTTTCCCCAACCTTATGTTCTCTTGAGACGGTCAACGATCGAGAATTGGGCCACACGTACTTGGTTTCCGGCTTGACCAACCTATCACGTAAATCAGCGCAATTTCTTCTGACTATTGTGCAAGTACTTACTTGGACATTGATTATTTCTCGAGCAGCCTGCATGATGAAGGACAGAGGGAAGGAGAAATGGTACGCGACCTTGTGAGTCAGTGAAGTCTCTAAACTTGAACCGAAAACAAAAATGATGACATGACAGTAATAAATATATTCTAAAGATGGAGTAATGTTCCCACGGTAATTCAATAATTATGAATAGGTAGCAACTTGGTTCGACGAAATGCCTCGACAAAAAGCCTGACCCTCGAACAAATCTCCTTTTCGTCAAGTTCTGAGGATTTGAGTCTAAATGCGTGTTAATACCCAGTACATGTCCCATCCTGGGTCATCCACATTTGCGCGATGACGCGAACATAAATAACATATGGAAGTACGGTTACACTGTAAGTACGCGCTTCTTTAGTGGTGTGTAAAACGTCCCGAGACCAGTTGACACCCGGACAGATGAAAGAGTACTCATCATGAGCATATAGTCGCGACACTGACTCACGCCCATAAATGTCACTATCGGAATTGATTTCCATCCCCCCTCCTCCCCCACGGCGACGTCGACTCCGCGAGTGCGGCTGATATCTGACCTCCTTTTGAGGGTATACATAAGCAAATGACCCTCACCACGAATCGCAAAGTCGCTCATTTGGAAGAGAAGTACTCGTACATACCAATCACCTTCAGTCGTGTACAGAACAACAACAGCCACAACAAAAAAGAGGAAAAGAGTCCAAAGTCAGAAAAAGCAAACATAAAGTAATGCCCAAAATCCCTCTCCTCTACCCACCCCACCCCTCCCCACATCGCTTATCCGGCCTCCGACTATTCCTGCCCTTACACTCCAGCTTACCACAGTCCTGGCACCCATTCGTACAGAACGAGCGGCCGCCCTTGCCCTTACACTCCTGCGAGCCACATTTCACACAGTGCCGGGGCGCGCGTTTCGTCTGTGCCTGTGCCTCTTGTGCGGGAGACGTGGCTTTTCCTGCAGGTCATTAGAATGGAGGGTGAAGAAGGAAGGGTATGAGTCGTCGGGATTCGGTGAAAAGGGGGAAAGTAGACGTAACGTACCACTACCACCGCCACTTTCCTCCCCGCTGCTGCCAAACGGATATCCCCGCTTCAAGGTTCCGGTAGCACTCGCACTTGCACTCCCCCCTACACCCGCTGCCGCCACGCTCGTACTCGCAGGTGGGAAGAACGCGTATGCGGGGTACGGGTATGCAGGGAATGTCTTTGCATAGTCGTACACCTGTGGGGGTATGGACGAGGTCGCGTTCGTGCTGGGGTGTTGCGGTGGAACATTGGCATGGGCGGGCTTCGGTGTGGCAGGTGCGACGGAGGCGATGGAGGGCGTGGTGGATGGGCTTTGAGTCGCATTGTTGGTGTTAGTGTTGGTGGTTGAAGAAGCCGAAGTAGCGCTTTTATTGGACGAAGCGGCAGCACCAGCGCCGGCACCGCTGTTCGCACGCCATGCATCGTTGTACGCATCAAGAAAGTTCTGAAGAAAAGACTGCATGGTTGAGCTTTGTTTCTTGATAAATATATAAAAAGGAATTGCCAGTGGGCGAACGCGGGAGGGGAGGTATTAAGATACACATACAGGCTGATGTGTCGATGTTGAGTCCTGTGCCGATTCCTGCGGATTCATCGTTCCACGTCCACTTGCACTTCCAGCCCCGCCCCCGCCCTCTGCACTGCCTCCCTCAGTAACTCTGCCTTGTCCCTCACCTCCTTCACCGCCGCCCTCCCCAACCACATCAACCTTCACATCCTCCCCTTCCCCCTCCTCCGGCACGCCCTTCTGTACCGCCTCCACCAGCTTCAATATCGCGCCCCTCCCCATCCCGAGCGTCAAGCCCCCCCGCACCATATTCCACAAACTCCACGACACGCCCATCGCGCCCCAGTTCCACACATTCGGCCCGCACCCCGCGTCAACATCCCCACACAGCAGCCGTGCGGGAAACTCGTCCTGCAGCTTCCCTGGCAACGAGCGGAAGATGCTTGAATCCGTGGACGCGAACCTCCTGTTGAGCGGGGTGCACGTGGGGGAGACGCACGCGTACTCGCATCCGATGATGAAGAATGGTTTCTCGATGTCGTATATCTTGATCGGGCCTGATGAGATGCGGCCTTTGTTGATCAAAGGTACAGAACAGGCAGGACACGCGATGCCGTTGAAGACGAGGGGTTGAGGGTCCCAATACAGGAACCGGTGTTCGGACGGTGTGCGTGCCGTGCTCGCGGACGCGGTCAGGGAAAAGTACGCCGGAGACGAGGGGAGCCAGAACGTCTTGAGGATGGCGTAGAGTGCAGGGATGGGCTGCTGCTGGTGGGAAGTGTTGGGCTGGAGAGAGCCGAGGTGAGATTTGAAGGCGTCTTCGACGGAAGGACCGGCGGTGGAGATGGGGTTGGGCGCGGCGAGTGCGGAGAGGAGCGTGCTGAGGAACTCGTTGGGTGATGTGCGTGCAAGGGCGGCCCAGTCGTCGGGCGAGTGCGATTGCAGGTGCGGGTCGATCACGGGTATGTAGGCCTGGCTGGATGTGCCGCTCGTCGAAGCCTGGGGTGGATAGTGCGGGTATCCGATGCTTGATGTCCCACCGAAACTCTGGGGGTTGAGTAAGTAAACATATTGAGCTCTGCTTTTTATTCGGAATTGGCAGGTAGCTCCATGTTCCCATCCTCCAAAATTCTCAGTAAACGGGTTGCAAATAACACTCACATGTCGAACCTGGTTTGCGGGACGCGGGCGGGAATTCGAAGACCCGACCGAACCAGCAGGAAACCCGTCCTTGCGTGGTCTGCCCACGGGGCGTTTGATCTTGGGTGTCACAGGCTCGCCAGTGAGGTTCTTCTTCGTGCTGCCCTTGGGTCGTCCGGGCCTGCGTTTCACCGGAGGCTCATCGACGGCGTTCGAGTTCACATTCACAATGGCGTTCGCATTCATTGTAGCTGGCTCCTGGAGAGCGGTATTAAGCATTTCCATGACCTATTGTTTTATGAGTATTTTATTTCGGGTAAGGTAAGTGAAATGAAAGCAGGGAAAAAGGGTTTAATAACTCAAGGAATCAAATATTCATTTTGTTGGATTTTACTTACCGATCCTGGAAGACTGAAATATGCTCGTCACCGAGGTTTTTAAAGCAGGGAAGGGTGCTGAACTGCAATTCTACGTTAGAGAGTCAGGTTTGACATGAGCAAAACCGTGGTTTCAACCGTTTTGTTGTCTTTCTGAACGCAGGTGACTGTGAGATAATTATGGCGGAGATCGAACGGTTGCTATAGGTCAGTGCCGGTTTCTGATATCGCCTCATCACGCTCTCTCTCTCTCTCGCACTCATCTCCCTCGCTCATCTCACCCAAACCCGCAAACGCCTCTCTTCCGCCACTTCCCACCCAAACCGCGCTTCTCTGCGCACAACGCATCCATCCGCCCTTTGCCCTCCCTCCCGCATATCCTGCGCACTTGGCCCCACCTCCTCCACTGCAAACTGCGCATCGTGCTATGGAAGTCGTGTGCACTGCGCGCGATTCCTCCCTTCTGACGAGGAATGGAATTGGATGGGCTGTAGCGCGCATTTAGGCCTGTTTCTGGGGTCAGGGATCAAGCAGCGTGGAGATTCTTTGCGCAGCCCTCGAATCACGTTCCGTCATACTGTGTCTCTTGCACTCTGTCGTACCTTTCTTCGTTTCCCTCTGCTCGTCGTTTCTCGTTCTCAGTGCTAGTGCAATGCCTCCTCCTCTGCCAGCAAGACCTCGAAGAACAACACCTCCCTTACCACGCAGCATCTCGTAGCCTCGTGCCCGTGTGTTGACCGTGATGCCAGCGATTCCGGCAAGATCTCGATCTCGCCAATTCTCTGCCCTGTTGCGCCATGCACCTGGATACGCAGCGCACACTGGTGTGCAATGTATGCGTCGATCGTTGGGAGAAGGGTTGTGGACTGCGGAGGCGGCGCATGTCTCCTGGTATGTACACATTATATCTACATCTCTACAGCACTAACCTGTTTTCAACAATGCTCAGATTCACGCAACGTAACATGAACGAGGCACCATGCAAGTAACGCCGTCCTCCGCTATTCACAACGACCGACAAGTCAGCAACACGCAGGGAGGCGGTGAGGAGACGATCCGATTGTGCGCAAGACAAGACGGCGGAGAGTGTACGATGCGCGCATGCCCTACGTAAGTTGATCGTTGTGTTTTATATGTCATACGCCTGTCCGTAGTCCCATTTGAATGAAAACTATTCGCCCGACTTTGCATACCTACGTTTCCTTCAAACGATACTACTTGAACCACGCAGGAAAGTGTTTCGAACATTCACAGAGCCAATGACTAAACGAAATGTGAGTTTCTAGTATTTGCAACTGATCTTGTTCTCGATATATGAGTCTACACTAATGTCGTCGAATACAGTAAATACTTCAAGGATGTCAAGTTACCGTACACGAAAATGTGTCGATTTAATAGAATCCGATAAAGAAATCAACCGTCCAAAGAAATGGAAAGGAAGGTATTTAGCGGTATTCAACTAGTAACGAGAATCAAACTAACAATAGTATCATTATGTATCAGTATTCTAACGAACATATTATCAGTCGATATGTCTTTGACTCTCGAAGCTGCATCGTAAGCATTCAAAGTCGATATTACCGATATATTCGGTACGTATCTCTTACCACTAATCTTGCACCTCGCAACTTAACGCAATGCAACACAGATACAATTTTCATCAAGTTACCTCACGATCACTTCGATTTCCTTCAACGCAAACATCGGATCGTACGACGTATATCGATTGTCGATAGTATATTAGCATTGCAGTGAGCCATTTATTGTCATTGCAGATGTTGTTCACTGCAAATACAGTTATCATTCAACTAGAAACGCATACAAGAAATGGGTCGAAAACATAAGTATGTCTTCAACTCAATCAATATAGTTCACGACATGCTAATGAACCATTTCAACCACAGTTCATACCTATGAGAGGTTACGAACACTATCTACTCACTGTACGCAATGACAGTGACACAGATCCAACGACAGAATACATGCAACGACACCAAGTCAAGACGGAACGGGAGGGATTTCGACAGAAACAGTTATATTCACGACTACATACAACATCGGGTCTACGCTCTACATACAATGGTACGTAAGTACTATGGAGCAACTACCGACTACGGGGAGCTGACGCTTGCACCGATGATAGAATACGGAGAAGTTAAGCGCAAGGCCGAGTCGGCGTGGTGGGCAACCGTCACGTTAGGCGGGTGGTGAGGAAACAATATACGTACGTACGGGGCGCACGACTACAGCGGGCAGAAACGACGTGAGGAAGGTACGAGTCGGGTGCACAGACATACGTACCGATCACTTGCATGTCCGATCACACATAGGGTGAACACAATATATCTACGGCTCATCGCAACACTCCGCAATGCATACCAACCCCGCACGACTCATGACGGAGACATGAGATGGGAGAGCCTGGTGCCAGGACCTGTGAAAAATTGGGAGCGTAGAGTGACTTATCAAGGTCAGAAGTACTACTTAAAGGTGAGAGTATTTCGCACATATAGACACACATATTTAATCAATCGCAGGAAACACGAGTGATCGTGGTGCTACGCACCGCTTCGCAACATATACCAACCGTCGATAACACTATATTCGGGCGGGATGGACATGTTGCCGTTCGCCGCGGGGGCCATGACCCATGCAGATTTAGGCACTGAAACAGAGAACTTGGGCGTCAAAAAGACATGTAGGATTCGTCGGGTACGTACCGTAGATTCTGTTCGGGTGAATATGTTCTGATTGATCTGTGCATTAAATGAGATGCAAGGAACCGTGAATGAGTGATCGCGGTGCTACGCACCGCTCCGCTGCACAAGCAAACACTCATCAGGGGGGAAGTGTTACCGCTCGCCGCGGGGGGCCGGAACCTATGAAAATATACGATGCGAAACTGGGATTTCGGGGTCACACTGTCAGCAAGACTCGAGGGAAATGTACCGTGGGGATTCAAGGTTAGTGCATTCTGCATGTCCTAATCGACGTATTAATTCAATGAGATTCAGATAGCCGCCGATATATGAGTGATTCGCGGTGCTACGCACCGCTCCGCTCTAGCCACAAATAGCGGCTTATGGAATATTCAGGATAGAAGGCAGTGTTACCGCTCGCCGCGGGGGCCGGAATCTGAGAAATTTATGGTGTGAAAACGAGATTTTAGAGGTCAGTTTGTGCATCGAAATGCAGGGAAATATGCGTACCGTGTACGTTCTTCTGACACGTTTATGGCTTCCAGATCGTTTAGATGATGGGGAGGAAGGAAATGACGGTGAGCGGGGGGTGGAATGAACGGACAAACATATAGAAGCACATATTGGAATGAGAATATGGTGTAGGAGAAGGGAGGAGGAAGGGAGGGATGAATAGCGGTGAGCTGATGAATTATTCAAATGAAAGCTCTGACCTTTTATACACCTGACGCAGATGTCCGAGCGGGACATGAAATCGACGGAGGTTGCATAAGTGGAATTGTCAGCGGAAGAATGGCGCGAACATCCGGGGATTGGAAAGCGGAAGATGATGTTACGCGTCGCATGCACTGGCCTAGATGGTTTGGTTGTCCCTTCGAAATGGAAGCTTGCAACAAGATATATTGTGTTGTGTGGTGTGTACGTACCGTGTACTGGGTTCCCATTGTACTCGTAGGGCCTGTTGTCTATGGAAGTATGGTGGAATGTGGGCCGATGCTTCGAAAGAAAAAGATATATTGGATTACGATGGAAGGTTTACTTGTTGCGCGGAGAGTATGTACCATGTCCGGACTTCGCCTCTGCAAATTTGAATGAACCGTGGAGCAGTTTGAGTGCATAAGAAGCACAGGGAGCCAGGAACATCAAAGATGTCTAGTACATAGATCCTTGGCATGGAGAACAGTTTGCGAGGGAGTATAGAAATTACACAACATTTCTCGAGAGTGTGTTAGATTTGATTATCTAATTGATCTTGAGTGGTGATAAGATCTAGTTGCACTCAATCCTCCACTCGGAATCTGAAAGAGAGTCACAAGATGACGCCATAGGAATCAAACCCGAGCTCGATCACAAAGATGGGCACCTGAAGAAGAGTGTCAGCAAGTTTCAGGGTCGGCGGATGCAGGCTCACTTGGAAATAGCATCAAATAATAGGTAATATGGTATGTACTCACCGTGGATGTCCAGAATTATTCCCAGAATGAGAGGATAGCTAGCCAATCCCTAGCCATCCTTGCATTCTGGGAATAGCTTTGGACAGTAGAGCACAGGAAACCAGTAGGTTTTGGAATTCCTCACCAGAGAGCATTTTCCTCCAGGGACAGTTGCCGGAGCTGAGCTAAAATAGCCGAAGGAACTAAGATGCATCAAAATGGAAGCAATTACGTGAGTTTAGATTCTGGTGTGACTTGTCTGATTTGAACGGCGGTTGCACGGCATGCGCAGATTCCCGGTAACTCGAAAAGGGTATAAGAACTGTGAAATAATAGTGAGTGTTGTTATCCTCCCATGCATACCTGAGGGTATGCCATGCCACTCTGCCATCCCTCTCCTCTCGCCCTTCTCTGTGTCGTCGACGACGCGTTGAGGATCGTGATCATCTTCGGCGTTGTTTGGCATAAGCCTCAAAAGTAAGTGTTTGGCTTCGAATTCGATAAACATTGACCAATGATTCTTAGTTTCATCCGTCATCGTTGCCTGTATTCTCCTGGTGTTAACACCACATCACGACTGATGAATGCAACATATCCAGTATGCTACCCCGTATACTATAACATGGTGGAATGACCTGGTGAGCTTTCCCATACCGATTCATGACATCATTGATCTGATCGTGAACTGTAGACGCGTCTCGATTCTCGATCACAACAGCCAACATACACCCACTGCATACTGCCAACCATTGCAGACACCCATTTCTCTACCAAACTACTTGTGCTATCAGCCTGTCTGCCATGATCCAATGATCCCATCAATGACACGGATAGCTGGTTCGACAGCATGGAGTCAAGTCGAGAGAACAACGTGAGAGATGCAGAGGTCATTCGGCTACACGGAGCGGGAGATGTGCAGTTATCTTGATGGAGGAGGTACCGAAGCTGAAAAGTAAGTCTTGCACACTCCTTCTACTCATCCCTTGCCAATGATTTCAATTAAGGCTGTCATACACAAAGCATTGCATCGGCACGACAGTTGCTTAATCGCTCGCCTTTTCTGGCATTCTACGACACCGGTTTCGGCTATTTTCGGCTATTTTCGACGAACTTTCTGCACAAGTTCCAGCCCCGCGGCGAGCGAGCCACCTCATTCCTGATAGGAATGCATCGTAGTATAATGCGGAGTGGTGCGTAGCACCACGGAGGTAGGGGCATGCTGTTTTGCTGCCCGTAGCCTGTGCACACAGTGTTACTTTTCTCGCTTATGGTAAATTTATCCTTTGTCATTTTGACCTCATATTTCATGATTTCTGACCATAGACTTGCAGAGGTTCTGGCCCCGCGGCGAGCAAACACCTACCCTCTGTCCAGAATGCTACGTCAAGTCCTGCGGAGTGGTGCGTAGCACCACGGCGGTATGTGATATTTTGATCGCATAGTGTGAATCTTTTTGACCTTACTTCTGTCATTTTTGATGGTAAATTCACACAGCTCCTGCCCCGCAGGAGCGAAGACCATCGTCGCTGATTCAAGACCTCTGTTCATTCATGCGGAGTGGTGCATAGCACCACGACATCGCTTCCGGTGTGTACTTTTCTCGCGTCTTATTGTGTATTCTGGCTGACCTTTCTCTCCCATTCAGATCACTTTTTGAGTGAAATCTGGATGAGGTGTCAGCCCCGCGGCGAGCGGAACCACACGCTTCCAGTCAGGACACCATCATGAGCGACTGTTGTCGCTCTTAGCTATCTCATGTCGGCCATTTCTGTAAGTTGTTGTTTTGAAGAACACTGTTATGTGTTATGTTCAGAGGACTTCATGAGTTCGAACACATGCAGGTTACGTCGGCGCCATTTCACGCCACACCTCGGCTAACCTCGGCTATTTTCATGAAATTGGTTCGTCGTCGTTGCTCATATCTCTCGTTTTTTGACGTTATTTCAAACCAGGTTCTGGCCCCCGCGGCGAGCGGAAACATACGCAGCCTGTCAGGAGACCCTCGTGAGTGACGGTCATTGCTTTTAGCTAGGTTACGCCGGACACACAAGTAAGTCATTTTCGTGAATAGTGCTCAGCATTTTGTGACACTATGCCCCCTACTTAGCCTCACGTTCAATGACACGTCATGTGAGTTCCTGGCAGCTGCGGGAGCTGGAATACTTGGAAGGATCAGGATGGCGTTTCAAACTGTTATGTCGTGCGAGTCTTTCTTTGTGAATATCCGTCAATCTGTAATGACACATTGTTCGCATTTAGATCAATTTTCAGTCCAATTCAAACAAGATCCTGCAATCAGGAACACCTGAACGAGAGCGTGTTTATCACTCGCTACCGGTGAGTGTTGTCTCGATCGCCCGCTGACGCCGACTTAGCAAGATGGAGCAAACACAGCCACAAAGCCACATCCCCGGCCTCTTTTCGACACCTCCAGCCTACCTACCGTGACCTTGGGTTTCTGCAGGAAAAGCCACGTACTAGATTTATGTTGCTGAGCCTCACATTCCAACTTTGCATAGTAGGACACCCCATGCCGACCCTATGTTGTGCATTAGAATAGCCGCACCCGTTTCTCCGCCGTAGAAATAGTCAAATGAACGTCGCCGACTGGCTGCTGCAGAAATCCTGCAATGGCCGGTCTTTTTTTCACCACTGCGAGCTCCCTGCGGGGAGGAGAAGTTACGATCTTGCGAAAAGCATGAAAAATAAGGCGCGTAGCACTTCTGTTCACTTTTTCATTACAGTGCGTTCCTGAGCATAGCAAAAGACTTGTTTCCAGCGCTCTCATTGGCTGCCTACAACGTCCCCGTTGACACATCTTATGTACATGCTTTCTATCTATCACACTCGATATACCGCCACCATCCACGTACCTTGCTGCATCATTCCCCCTTCTCTCTCTCACTTTGACCACCAACACCTCACATCCTCTACCCAGTATCGCGTCTCTCCCCATCTCCAGCCTCGAGCCTCCCTGCACCATCCACGACACGCCCATCGCACCCCAGTTCCACACATTCAGCCCGCACCCCGCATCAACATCGCCATCCCCACACAGCAGCCGTGCGGGAAACTCGTCCTGCAGCTTCCCTGGCAACGAGCGGAAGATGCTTGAATCCGTGGACGCGAACCTCCTGTTGAGCGGGGTGCACGTGGGGGAGACGCACGCGTACTCGCATCCGATGATGAAGAATGGTTTCTCGATGTCGTATATCTTGATCGGGCCTGATGAGATGCGGCCTTTGTTGATCAAAGGTACAGAACAGGCAGGACACGCGATGCCGTTGAAGACGAGGGGTTGAGGGTCCCAATACAGGAACCGGTGTTCGGACGGTGTGCGTGCCGTGCTCGCGGACGCGGTCAGGGAAAAGTACGCCGGAGACGAGGGGAGCCAGAACGTCTTGAGGATGGCGTAGAGTGCAGGGATGGGCTGCTGCTGGTGGGAAGTGTTGGGCTGGAGAGAGCCGAGGTGAGATTTGAAGGCGTCTTCGACGGAAGGACCGGCGGTGGAGATGGGGTTGGGCGCGGCGAGTGCGGAGAGGAGCGTGCTGAGGAACTCGTTGGGTGATGTGCGTGCAAGGGCGGCCCAGTCGTCGGGCGAGTGCGATTGCAGGTGCGGGTCGATCACGGGTATGTAGGCCTGGCTGGATGTGCCGCTCGTCGAAGCCTGGGGTGGATAGTGCGGGTATCCGATGCTTGATGTCCCACCGAAACTCTGGGGGTTGAGTAAGTAAACATATTGAGCTCTGCTTTTTATTCGGAATTGGCAGGTAGCTCCATGTTCCCATCCTCCAAAATTCTCAGTAAACGGGTTGCAAATAACACTCACATGTCGAACCTGGTTTGCGGGACGCGGGCGGGAATTCGAAGACCCGACCGAACCAGCAGGAAACCCGTCCTTGCGTGGTCTGCCCACGGGGCGTTTGATCTTGGGTGTCACAGGCTCGCCAGTGAGGTTCTTCTTCGTGCTGCCCTTGGGTCGTCCGGGCCTGCGTTTCACCGGAGGCTCATCGACGGCGTTCGAGTTCACATTCACAATGGCGTTCGCATTCATTGTAGCTGGCTCCTGGAGAGCGGTATTAAGCATTTCCATGACCTATTGTTTTATGAGTATTTTATTTCGGGTAAGGTAAGTGAAATGAAAGCAGGGAAAAAGGGTTTAATAACTCAAGGAATCAAATATTCATTTTGTTGGATTTTACTTACCGATCCTGGAAGACTGAAATATGCTCGTCACCGAGGTTTTTAAAGCAGGGAAGGGTGCTGAACTGCAATTCTACGTTAGAGAGTCAGGTTTGACATGAGCAAAACCGTGGTTTCAACCGTTTTGTTGTCTTTCTGAACGCAGGTGACCGTGAGATAACCATTGGCGGAGATTGAACTGCATTCTATAAACGTTTTATTTTTCGACTTTGCCCTCCATGTCGATGATTTTGAGGTCAGTGCCATGTTGCTATTTCCTTTTCTTCTCTTCTCTCCTCTTTTTCTTTTTTGCATGACGATTTTCACCGAAAGCTTTAGGAAGTGCCGTCCGAAGCGCTCTCCCTCGGGATGAGAGCCAAGTCGAAACTCGGTTCTCTGATTCTTCCTTCATTTTTTTTTTCACTATCAGTGTCAACACAATCGGCGACACACACTGACATTTTTTGTCTTCTTCCATAGGAGATGCTCAGCATGAAGATTTCATTCGCTCAGAGCTGTATATAGCTTATGGCCAAGTCATTTTTTCTTTCTGCATTGCGAAATATACACGCGTCATGCATTGTTCACCTTATCTGATATCCGCCCATGGTATTGAGAGAAATCCCAGACATGCCCGCGTCTTCGCAAAATCAATCATCGTGGCTCCACAAGTGACGACAATACGAATCACGGACAAGTATAAGTGCAACATTGTCTCCTCTATCATCTCAGTACAATTTTAACGATCAACCACAACAATGCCTGAATCCCTCCTCGACACTTTTCCCATCGACCTCAACAATTTCAAAAAGTCAGACACAACTCTGCATCTTTCTGCAGCTCACAGTCTAACACTAACCGCAGACTTACCCTCGACCCAACCAACCCCACGCTCACTCCTCAGCAAAAAGCCGACCTCCAGGCAAACATCCAGCTTTTTCGCGATGCTGTAGTGTGCTTCACTGCTACCGCAGCTGCGAGGGGTGTCAGCGGGCACACTGGTTTGTGTGGTTTCTTATACCTTCTTATTCATATCTTTTCTCTTTGGATTCTTGTTGTTTTCACGCTATCTAGGACTCTAAAAGTTCATCGATGATCAAATTCTGTGAACAGGAGGCGCATACGACACCGCACCCGAGGTATGCATACTGCTCGCGCTGTTCAACCATTCCGAGACATTCTATCCTGTCGTATTCGACGAAGCGGGTAAGACACCCATTTCGACCCCCCCATTCCAGCACCAATCATGTTTTTCTTTATTTTGCACAGGCCATCGCGTAGCAACACAATACCTCCTCGCCGCCCTCGAAGGCTTCTTCCCACCCTCCCACCTCCTGCACTACCGCGAGGCATACGCCAAGCTCCCCGGACATCCCGAGCTCGGGCTCACGCCCGGCATCAAATTCTCATCGGGGCGGTTGGGGCATATGTGGTGCGTCCCCGTCCCCTTTTCCTCTGCGTTGTCTTTTCGCCAAACTAACAGCTCATCCCCACCCCATACAGGTCCCTCGTGAATGGCATCGCTCTCGCACACCCCGCCCAAACGTTCTTCATGCTCGGCTCGGACGGCTCCCAGCAGGAAGGCGACAATGCGGAGGCCGCGCGCCTCGCTGCCGCCCAGCGCCTGAACGTGAAGCTCGTCATCGACGACAACGATGTGACAATTGCGGGGCATCCGAGCGAGTATCTTGAAGGTATGTATAAAATTGGTTTGGCAGAAAGGTTGTTTACGCGAAAGTTTGCTGTGTAGGTACTTTTGATGTCGGAAGGACGTTGGAGGGGCACGGCATAAGGGTTGTCAGGGCTATGGGCGAGGATGTGGATGCGGTTTGGAGGGGGGTTTGTGGGTTGATAGGGGAGAAGGGGCCTGCAGCGCGTGCGTGTGCTTTGCTTCTTTTAATAGATTTCAGATTTATCGACTCGCTTACTGGTGTCAATACAATTACAGTGGTACTCAAACGCACCATGGCCTCGGGAATCCCAGACATCGAAGGCTCAACGCATGCACACGACGTCATTCCCGTCGCCTCCGCGCTCAAATACCTCTCCTCCGCCACGCCCAACAGCTCGCAGTACCCCTCACACGACACGCTTTCCGAGCTCTACTCATCCATCCACCCCTCAGCACCCCCTCCCTCGAGTTCAATATCGTCCCCTCTCGGCTCCACCCCCACCGTCGGAGCCAACCGCATCGTGTTCGGCGAAGCCGTATGCGCCGTTCTCGATTCCCTCTCTTCGGATGAGGAAAGGAAGAGAAGGGTACTGGTGATCGATAGCGATCTGGAGGGATCGACGGGGCTGAAGAGTGTGCATCAAAAGCATCCCGAGGTGTTTGTGAGCTCAGGCATTATGGAACGAGGCAACTTTTCGGCGGCGGCTGGATTTGGTTTTAAAGGATTGGAAAAGAAAGGAGAGGGTGAAGGGGAAGTGAGGACGGGCGTGTTTTCGACGTTTTCGGCGTTTTTGGAGATGATCCTCTCAGAGGTGACGATGGCGAGGTTGAATGGGTGTAATGTCCTTTCTCATTTTTCGCATTCAGGAGGTGAGTGGTTTTCTGCGTATAATCGACATTTGAGAACAAGGCTAATATGCTTCTAGTCGACGAGGTTCGTTTTCGAACTAACGAAGTTAATGTCGTGTATACCGCTAATCGCTTTTCATATGCTCTTTTTCTGCTCATCAGATGGTATATACACGTCCCCATTTCACTTTACTGAAGTTCTGACCTAATGCTCCGCAGGCCGACAACACTTGCCACTTTGGCCTCAACAATTTCTTCGCGGACTCAGGTCTCCCCGCAGGGGACACCACCCGGCTCTACTTCCCCGCGGATCCGCTGCAGATGACTGCGATCGTGAACCGCGTGTTCTTCGAGCGCGGGACACCACCCGGCTCTACTTCCCCGCGGATCCGCTGCAGATGACTGCGATCGTGAACCGCGTGTTCTTCGAGCGCGGGTTGCGCTTTGTCTTCTCGACACGCTCAAAGGTGCCATGGATTCTTAAGGAGGAGTACGCTGGAAAGGGGAAAGGGGAGGACGGGAGGGGAAGGTTTTTCGATCCCGAGGAAGGGTATGTGTTCGTGCCGGGGCGGGATGAGGTTCTTTGTGTTGCCGGGGGAGGGGAGGGTGACGGGTACGTCGTGGCATACGGGGAGATGCTGTATAGGGCGTGGGACGCGGTGTTGAGGTGCAGGAAGGAGGGGCTGATGGTGGGGCTGGTCAATAAGCCGACGCTGAATGTCGTTGATGAGGAGGTGTGTGCTTTTTCTTCTTTCATCTCTTCTCTTCTTCGGTTGCTGTGATTTTGCTTTTTCCTACATCCCATTTTTCATTCCTTATACCTGACGCCGGCAATCTGTGTCTGTCCACCCGGTACTCATTTTCCCTCCGGTGTTTCGTCCTCGTCTTATATTCCCCTTGAGAGCAAACTTGCTGAACTTTTCTTGATGCACTCTACATTGCACCCTACAGATGATAAAAAAAATCGGCCAAAGCCCGTTCGTCCTCGTCGTGGAGTCGCTGAACCAAAAGACCGGGGTAAGCATTTATGCTGTACCTTCTCCCTTCTCGTTTACCCTCCCACTAATCGAGTTAACAGCTCGGATCAAAGTTCGGGACGTGGCTTCTCGAGCGCGGGCTCACCCCGAAGTATGGATACATGGGGAGCACCAAGGAGGGTGGGTTTTTCTTTTTTGCTAACCTAGTTGTGAATCATGACTCATTTTATTCAATTGGGTGCGTAGGTTGTGGAGGGCTTTGGGAGCAGATCCCACACCAAGGGTTGGATTCGGAGTGTGAGTCTTTTTTAAACGTTAGAATTCCCTATACTTCGTTCCTCTCTTTCCTCTCATGTTTCATTCCTGGTTCGGGTCTTTTCTGTCTCGTTCTCTCCCGGTCACGGGGAATTGGGAGTAAGGACGAGGCATGATTAGTTCAGCCTATTCGGTTAATGGTGACTAGCGACTGATGCTTTTGGTTGCTTTTTCGCAGCGATTACGGAGAGAATTAAGAAGCTTGTCCAGTGGCGTTGAGTGGAAGCATGCGATCGGTGGCGATGGGAGCTTAGATTAGAGACGGGAATTTCAACAGCAGTTTGAATTATGGTGAGCCAGAATAATTTGAAGGTATGAAAGTGCAACGAAAATGACCGGACACAAGTCATGAAAGGCAAAGCGATGTAATAATGTGTAGCTGTAGTCCGGAGAATAGTATATGAACTTTGTGACCGAACTATCCAGGATTATCTTGGATTACTTATTACGGATCGACTATCCCAAGGCTTTTACATTTCTCCTACAATACTCCTGCCTCGCTGTCATGCTGTGGCGTCAAACACGCGGACTCCGAAATTCCTACAAGGTCATCACTATCACGAAACTCAAATACTTGCGACATACAAGCTAATCCCCTTTCTCCAATATTTTCCCAATGCTCTCCAACTGCATGCCTCCTAAAGACAAATTTCGCCACGTATTAATGTCTTCTACGAATTCCTGAAGCACAGGATGTGGACTAACACGAAAAACTTACCCGAAAAGACCAACTTGTTGATCATAGTCGTTACCATATGGACACAGTGGACACCGGGCAACTCGGATTTGGGTGTATATACCCTTGAACGTTTGCGCTCTTGAAGAATTGTTATCTCCATCCATCCGGCGCTCCTATAAGACGCGAGATACATACCTGATCTGCCTTGGAGCGACCACTGACTGCAATTTTGCGACATTTACGAATGGCCACTGTGACTAGCTCTGCGACGGCTTCTGTGTCCTTCGCGACTCAGCCTACGGAGCGTGATCCGTATCGATATCAGGTTGGGTTCGGGAATAGGTTTGCGAGCGAGGCATTGTATGTTTTGTTTCTTGCTTTCCCGCTCCCCCCAATTTTATTTTGTCGATCATGCATCATTGCAGTGGAGACTGTGCTGGCTTTCATGGCATAGGGCTCTTGGTAGAGATCGAACTCCACATTGATGACATTCAATTTGTACAGGCCCAATACGCTTCCGCACGCGCAGAATAGTCCGCAGAAGTGCAGATACGATTTGTACGCTGAGCAGGTAAGGTTCTTGCTGCATTATTCAGCAAGTAATAGGACGTTCTAATCACGTTTGATGTGCTATGATGTAGTTGACGGGTACACCATTTGCCACGCCACGCGCACAGAATCTCTACGCGTCCGCTGTTCCTGTTCCTAGACTTTTGACCTTATGTTAACGCCAACCGGGTTTGATTTTCATAAATAGGTGGCTGTATCGTATTCGACCCTCCGTCGCGCACCAAGGCTTCACCAGGCTTCCCGACAACGAAGACGTGCGTCTGCCTTCCCCACAACCCCTTGTCGAAATAGTTTCCCTCCGTATGAAATCTGACCGCCGCAAACGCAGCTCGAATCCACCTTTATCCCCATCAATCCCAAAGTACACGCAAGCCCCACGCAGCTCGCGTGGCATCCCTTCGATCTCCCTTCGCCCAACGCCACGGTCGACTTCGTGGATGGCCTTAAGACGATCGCGGGCAATGGTGACCCAACTCTGCGCGAGGGCCTGGCGATCCACATGTACCTCGCGAACGCATCGATGGGAAAGAAAGCGTTCTGTAATAACGATGGTGATATGCTGATTTTACCGCAGTTGGGAAGGATCGATGTGCAGACTGAATTTGGGAAGTGAGTGTCTCTGTTTTGTTTCAGAGATTGGATTCCGTGATACTTCGATGGAGTGATGAGATACTGATTTGCATTTGTGACGCGGTAGGTTGATGGTTCGACCTGGCGAACTTCTTGTTATTCAGCGCGGGCTCAAGTTCAAGGTAAGGGTGTTTCCCGCCAGGTCATTCTTAGGTATTTAGGGGGACCGCTTTTGCAGGTCATCCTCTCTGATGGGCCAGTCCGTGGTTGTCAGTTCCCCAGATTTTTTTCCAGTGCAGGCGTTTGGGATGTGAACATGATTTCTCTTAGATATCCAAGAAATATTCGGATCCCATTATACTCTTCCTGAACTGGGGCCATTGGGCGCCCATGGTCTTGCTAACCCCCGAGATTTCGAAAGTCCTTTGGCGTCTTTTGATGTCGACCAATGTCCTTGGAACAGTGTGTCTTAATCATCAATGGTGTTAATATATTGATTCATCTAATCTCAAATATAATTCTAGTCGTATATAAGTACGTGGTATAAGATCGTTTCAGGAACTGAAGAGAACTGACATATTGCATCCAGGGTGGCTGGTAAACTCTTCGATTGTGCTCAGGAACACACGCCATTCGATGTCGTCGCCTGGCATGGAAAGTATGCACCATCCATCATTTTCCTATTTCTCGGCATCTTTTACTCACAAGCAACCAGCTATGTCCCATATAAATATGCCATGGAGAAATTCATCAACGTCGGCAGCATCTCTAAGGACCACATTGACCCCTCAATATTCTGCGTTCTCACCGCACCGTCGAAGCAGCCTGGCGTGCCTCTTGCAGATTTCTTGATTTTTAGCCCGAGATGGGATGTTGCAAGCGGGACGTTCCGCCCTCCTGTATGTTTCACCGTATCCTTTGGACACATGTGTGCGATACTTATTTGCCTTTAGTATTACCACAGGAATTCTGCGACTGAGTTTATGGGGCTCATTTATGGCATTTACGGCGGGCGGAGTGATGGGTTTCAACCAGGTTTGGCCACGTTTTAGCTGGGGTTGGCTCTTCTTGTTCTTATCTCTCGTTCCGGAAGGTGGCGCAAGTTATGAAACCGGCTTTTGCCCCCACGGTGGTGAGTCGATAACTTTTCAAACGAGATGAGCTAACCGATTGTCCTCTTCTCTGTTAGTTTCATACGACGAGTTTACAATAGCATCAGAAAGCGAGTTGAAGCCAGTGAGAGTTCACGAAGGAACAATGGGTGTGTTTCCCTGGCTCTCTACATTGAACCGACAGTGACTCCGGTTTGTTTCTCAGCCTTCATGTTCGAAACAAGCATGATGTTGACGATCACTGACTATGCTATGTATCGCTCTGGGAAGCTTCATGGTAAGTGCGACGGAATTGTTTACATTCCTACAAAAACTGAAACTCCCTTCATGGTGGTAGAGCATGAGCCAAAAATGTGGGATGATCTGAGGGGCCAGTTCATGAACCATCTTGATGAAATCAATAAAGAGCGCCAAGCAGCGGGGCTTCCGCTCCTTGGTCCAGTCGAGAATTGATGAAGTTCCTTCATACTGTCGAACAGTGTATGGACAATGCAAAGGAGTGTGATTGATATAGTGTGATAACCATGGAGTGTAGCGACAGGGATGTCATGCGTATTTATGTGCCAGCCTGTAGGATGTGTAGCTATTATTGAGGGTATATGTAAAGTAATAACTGCGTTGAGTGAAGAGCAGACAATGCAATGGACGAGTGTGAGATGTTTGCAAATGGAATGATAAATGAAAAGGAGGGCTTGATAAGGTCTAGAGCACTTGTGACGATGAATCAGAAATTTGGAATGATTTTGAGAGGAGGATACGTGTCATGGATGTGGGATGTCCAGGGCGAAGGAAGAAAAAGCAATGCTGGATTACTTTTGTCGATTTGGGCAAGCATTACCAGCGACCAAGTGTCTCTTAGCGGCATCGTCTCGCGTGAACATCATCCCACAGGCTTTGGGACAGGGGACCGATGGCTTCTTGTGTGTCATACGGTCATGGTGTCGGCGGAGGTCTCCCGCGCTGAAGCAGACATGAGTACAGCCGTCCACTCCACATGGATAGAGACGCTTCTGCTGACCGCCAGATTTGGTAGCATTCCGAGCACGAGAAATCAGTGGTTTGGATTTCTTGGTTTCATTGGTCAAGACAATCAGCTTGGACGCCTTAGGCTCAGGCTGGCCGTCGGGTTTGCGTTTACGAGGAGTCGACTGAGAGGGGAGGTAGTGGGACTGAGTTGACGAACGGGATGTTCCGCCGCTGGAAGGAGGGGCTTTTGGATGGGATGCGACCTTCCGGATTGAAGTGGTCGGCTTGGGCGAGGGCTTCGCGTTTCTGGCATCGGAATCGGCATCTCCGTTGAACAGGAATTCATCTAAGGTGGGCCGCCAAAGGAGGTTTTTGCATTTCGTACCGCGTGACCCGTCCCAGCCCAAAGCTTTGGCAGAGATGCAGGACTCTTTCTTTGCCCCGTGAGTCCGCCATACGTTAGGGTCAATGTCATATTTCAATTCTCCTCCCTGCTTGACGAGATCGAAGTCACCATAATCCCACGACCGCAGAGTCCTCGGTGTGAACGGATTGTCGAAGAGGTCTGGGCTTCGGGGACGGGTTTCCTGAAGAACGGAAGTGGGTATTCTTGCTGCAACGCTTCTCAACTCCGCGTCGATTGCGTTCATGTCAAGTGAGGGTCCGGAGGACGGAAAAACGCGCTGTGCCAATTGGACATCACTGTAGGTGAAGGTGAGGGGTGCCATGACCTGTGTTATGAATAGTGGACGAGTGAGCGAGGACGACTTTTAGTGAGGTTTTGGGTTTGACCTCTCTGTTCAGCGAGTGCACAGAATTTATAGGCAAGACAGTATCTTTGACAACAGTCAAAGCAGGTAATTGGCCGCTCTAGTTGGTATACGGCCAGCTTGCCCAGTTGAGAGTTTACCATGGTGAGGCCAAATCAAGGGGCTCAAGAAGCACTATACTCAAGACATTACTGTGGTGGGCCGATTACGGTCCATTGTTTTCTGTACAGGGCGTCTAAATGTGACGAGATGAGGGAGATCCAAGCACATTTAGGGGTACCGGAGATACCAGATCTCATGTTCTGCGCTTTGATCTTTGTACGCAACCAGTGGGGATGTCTTTGTTGAGCTGCATGTGTTGGAGCATCAAGGCCATGTCACGGTCAATAGCCATAAAACGTGTGCGCTTTGACCTCCCAATGCCATTTGTGGACCCCGTCTCGTTTCCAAGGAACATCCCAGGTACTTTGAACGGGCCGCTCCGTTTGTTTCTCTCCCATACCGGGAATTAATACTAGGATGACGACTAGGTCAACGAGTTCCTGGAGGTTTGATCAAGAAGTTCAGAAAGCCGTACATCCTTTTTTCAGCGTTTGCTATTTAATCACTTGAGAGAAATATGTCAGCATGAACTCAAGTTTCGTTGTGAATGTGAGACTGAGCGTTCCTCACTCAGAAATTATGTAGTCGGGATCGGTCGTGGGTGGGCCTCGTCAGTTGCTCGGCGTCGGAGCCGCATTGAGGTGGGGAGATGATGTGCCAACGCGAGCAGATCATACGGGTTTCTCATATCTGTGATAAACACATCGGCAACTGAGAGCGTTGCAAGCCTTAGTAAAACCCGGTATCTGGAAGTATGGAAAATGCCAAAGTTCAAGGTATTTTTTCCAGAATCCCGCCAATTCCCGACTGCCGTCACAATGACAACAGCAACGCGCCTGTCACGTTCACGTGAGCGGCATCCTTGTACACCGTCACAGATACCTAATGACTCCCCAAATTCTTAGCACATCTGTAACACACATCAACAGATGAACAGCCCAATAGACAACCCTGGATGGAATCAACAGGTTAGGACGCATGCAGAACTTACAAGACTACTCAAGGCAAGTATGTTCGAAATTCTAACTCGTTCATCAATGAGATACATATCTTCGACTCCAACCCAGGAACGGCGAAATACACGATAACTTATTCGCGACCATCACCCACTCAGCAGTCGCTGGGGACCGCACTGGAATCGACGAAATTGGCTGCACCAACCCCAAGACCGCGACTTGCGAACGCTGTCCACAAGAGACATTTATTCGCCCCACCATATCGGTTGACATCAGCTTGAATCCACGCGTCACGAGCAGCGACGACTGCGAATACTCAGCACTTTTATTAGAACTTCAGGACAACGACGAAACCTACACGTCGGATTGCAAGGCTGCAGAGCCAGAGCGTCGATGAAGAGGTGAAGGTAGACGATATTTCCCTCTGTGCCGTCTGGGTTGGTTCTGGCTATGTCAGAGAAGCCATACGTCCCGATAAGCGCAGCGTAGACGTTGTGGAGTAGGTTTGCCCAAACCTCTCCGATTCCTACAACACATTGAATAGCAGGGGGTCAGGTATGGTATGGCCCAAAAAGACTGCAGAAATCATACTGTGGACCTCGCTCAGTTGCCGAACGCTCGAATATCGCAGAGGATTTACAATACTGATGTTGAAAATGATTGGCGAGTTATTCAGAACGTAAACAAATAACGCACGGGTCAGTCGAGTAAGGACGTGTGCGGATACCAGCAGGGTCGTCAATAACATAATGACCCAGCACATAATCAGTCAGGTTGGCCGACTTCTGCTCAGTCCATCTGGACGAAAGGTAAGAATGATGTTGCGATGATCGATAAAGCACACGCACTCCGCCATGGCATCTGACCAACCTTCACCCATTCCTCCTGCCTCGGTCGTTTGCAAGCAACGACCAGTTCCGCCACCCGTCATGCGGTTGGTAATGCCGTGGGTCATCTCATGAACGATGATATCGTTTTCCAATGATCCGTCACGACGGACCTGGCCAATTTAGAGGTCAGACATTCGTAGCACTTCCACAACTAGAATTCTCACAGGTGTACGCGTCCATACATACCTATATACATAATACGTCAATCGATGACTGGGCGATAGCATAACATGATACATACATTCTGCACCTACCAGACGAACCACTGCCGTTTCCGAGAAGATCAGCGACATCTATGCATGGTAATTATTCAGACGCACTCAGCGGGAGTTGCAAAGTTAGCATTGTTAGTCCCAGACGCGTCCTGTACGGACATCAAAACACGATCATTGCCTTGCCCACCCTTGCCAAAATTGTTGGTTTGGAAGTTGAACGCGGCTTCGGTGAACCCATAACGATAGGCAAAATCGTGAATGGCGTTGATAACATAGAAGGCGTTGGTGCGAGCAGCGTCCACGTTTTCGCCCTCAGTGGGAGCGACGGTATCGTCATATGTATAGTTGAAGACCAAATTTGGTGCGCTTTGCACAGTTAAAGAGCTCTGAGTTCCCTTGTAGGCAATAACATTGTTCCCGCTGAGAAACTATGAGTTGACCATGCATAAGAGAATTGGGTACTTTGCTCACGACGTATTATCGGTGGAACCGTCGTCATGCCAGCCAGAGGGTGACGCCAACAAGTCCTGGGGATTTACAACGATTTCGAGGCCTTCAGGGAAGGCTTGTTTTTCTACCGGAAGCACTTTGTACTTCACAAATCATTAGTCGACGCCGGCACGCGTAACGAAGACACACTTACAGTTGCATCAGATACAAAATTCGTTACGGAAAGGATCTCGCCGGAGTGCGCGTCAACGAAGGCTTCGTACCAAGTTCCAGCTTCCTCGTTTTGAATTTGAATAACATGAGTTAAAGAAACAGAACCATCTGGCCTAGCTAAATATTCAATAGACGTGGGATGTCCGTTATATTTTCCGTCCAAGGCTTCCTCCGTCTTAGGAATGATAGACTCGACTGTGACTGACGGCTTAGAGGGGGCAATTTTATCTGGACAAGGATCACATGAGATGATAGAATGTAAACTGGGATACATTTGAGTACACACCGGCATTCACGAATGAAGACCCAAATGAGACAACCTTGTTGTCCTTCCAGGCAACATTTGCCACAGCGTTGGCGAACGAGATGCCTTCCTTAAACAAATATATGTTATTGAGTCATGGTGATACAAAGAGGGGGACGAGAAAGGATACCGACATGCGATTGTTTGACATACCCGAACTTGCCGGATTTGGTAGTGTAACCACTCTTGAAAGCAACCTCGGTTGCATCAACACCCAGCTGTGACTTCACGAAGGAAACAGTTGCATCATTCAACGACAGCGGCGCGATGGAAGTTGGCTGTTGCAGTCCGGCGCCGAACGTCTAAATGCATACATGCTTTAGTTTGAGGTTAATGAAAGAGTTAGAGGTGGTCTACCTCGAACTTGCTCTCAGGATGGAAAGTATCGAGCTGAAGGCCACGCCCAACGATTCGCGAACGACGGGTAGAATGCCTAGAGGAAGAAGGGGCTACAATGGCGTCAGAAACGGACGCATACACTACCGCCAAGAAGATGGATGCGGAGAAGTTCTTGAAGACCACCATTGCAAGTGTTCGAAAGCAGAAGTGGGTGTAGCTTGAGAGGAAGCTGAGATCTTTCTGAGCATAATCAAGCTCTTTATGAAATTCCGGAAATTCTTTCGGTCCAACCCCTTATGATTATCCCTTGACCATGCTCTCTCGAGGTCCAGAGGTGTTCGAGTTACCAACTCAGCAGAGCTTCTTGTGCTTGTCAGTCCATCAGATGTAACAGATAGATAACGAGGGGCTCACATGGAGTACACCGGTACTCTGAATGCGGCACTAATAACGGTGATCGAAGGAGCGGGTGCGTGTGTTGAGAGAAGTCAGCCTTCTCTAGCTATCAAACGATAATGATCGGGGTAAAGGAAATGCTCAGAAGCTAAGCTATTCAATATGCAATATCAGGATTGAATTAGAACGGCAATAACAAACTCCTTCTAGGGAAACAGAAGCTTCAGCAAGCCGCGTACCGCAGATCCATTTGTCGATGATATCTTTCCATGACTGACGTCCTCCTGAGATGCGTAATGTCGCCGATATGTGCGAAGTCGCGTTCCGCGTGGAACAGCAAGACCACCTGAGCCCACCAGATAGGCATTGATGGATGATCACATTGTCTGCTATTATATTGGCACTGCGTGGCAAAGCCATCGGTGGCGGACAGAACGGAAGAGACTGATGAAAACGATCAGCGGAAGGCCCGGAACAAGACGTACTACACCATCTACACCTACGTGAACTGAGATGGTCGAGAAAGTGAGGTTTGGAGAAAAACAGCTCTTGCATGTTATGGAGGCATGGGCGGCAAATTTACGCGACAAATACAGCCGCTGGGCATCAAGCCGTTGCCAAGAATAGGCAGTTGTCCAAATGAAGGACAACGCTGCACAATGTCCATCCGTGGTCCATGGGGTAGGGTTATTGATAGTATACTGAGTGGTAAGCAGTTGACGAATTCCGTTCAAACGTTGGTCATCAGACATGGCTATGACACACGAGGAAGTCATTGAGGGATGTGCTCAGTTGCTCATTTTCATGGCATCGAGCTTCGATCTTGGCACGTAACTAAGACTTGAGGCGGACACAATGTCAGATGACCGCATGAAGAATTGATTGAAAGAACTTACCGGTAGTAGCCAATGAGGCCCAATGCTCTAAATGCTGATAAATAGGTGGCCAAAGAAACAAAGAATAATTTAAAAATGGACCGAAATTCAGCGTCCCAGTATTCAATCTGATGATTGCTGCATGTTCTGCAGCAGCTGCTTGATTTTACTGTGCTTGGCCGCGATATCTGCGCGCGAGCCGCTTCGCTGGCATCCTTGCCTGCTATGGTGCGGTGTATATGTCGAGCATCCCCTGTCTTCTTGCAAGCGGGCCACCATAACCTCTATCCCGCTGCTGAACTGCAAGGCGTGTGCTTGTCGTGCTTCCTTCTACGTCTGCTGTTCTACTGCAAGACAGTTAGAATCGTCGTTAAAGGAGAAGGCAAAGTACTCACATATCTTCACATATTTCCTCGAATTCGTATATCTTGAGGTCCCGTTCTTTAGCGAGTGTACGAACTGCAAGGAAGGTAATTCAGCTGAGGCAATCACAGGATATAGCGTTAAATACTTACGCAGCTTGAGACTGCTCTCGGTCACACGGTGCGCGTTCTGCTCTTCTGGCAGCGCAGAAGACGCTACGAAGAAATTAGCCAGTATTGCATCGAGACAGGGAAGAATTGTGACTTACGTTCTCCTACGCGACACTTTGCCTTATCGCGCACTTGTGAAAGGTCAGGTTTGTTGAAAATATAATCAAACTCTGTGGAAGAAGGAGGCATCAGTAGCCGGTTGCTCAACGAAATATTTGCAAGAAACTTACCATCTCATCTTTCGCCT
>JABCKG010007627.1:20310-42590 GCA_018851835.1 Hypsizygus ulmarius | reverse complement strand
AGTGAGATCTTGCAAGGCCACAACTACCTCTGCTGGTCAGGGAGGCTTGGACACAACATGTTCAAGTTACTTGCCAGGCATCACCTGATATGCAACAATGCCAGGTAATCTTGAATTTTAAAAGTGATGCTAAATTCAGCTGATGAAAGGGACTTACATAGCCCTAGCTCACAGTGCCAAAAAATGGCAAATTGCATCCTAACACCTGTTCATTTATATAATGTAAAATGAAGGCAGAAATCAAGTAGATCTATCTTGTACATTTTCCTCTCCCATTATTAGGTGATGCCTGCAAAATAGTCATTGTTAACAAGAAGCCTAAGATGCAAGAATACTGTAGAAATTATAACATACTGTATTTGGGTCCACCACCACCCTCAGGTACAGTCCATGTAATGTCCTGGGTAGGCACCTTGACATCACAAAGCTTGCAGTGAATGCAGTTCTGGTAGTTGTATGCTATTAGCAGAAGATTTCCGTATCAAGGATAGAGATATACACACTTGAGAATTGATGACCAGCTTCTTTCCGTCCCATCCTTCCTCCTGAGCAGCCTCGTCACTAGGCTACAAGAAAGCCAGTCAGCACCTGCACAATCCGAGATCACCAGAAAGAATACACACTTCCGCCTCAACATATTCATACACCCCCGCCGGACATGCTCGTCCCAACAAACCCGCAAACTCATTCACGTTGACCTCAACATGCTTCCTCCGCTCCCTCTTCCTATCGATCTTCCCATCCCCCAGGACTTCGCCTGTCTCCGCCCGCTCGACCTCGCCAGTCTCTAACTCATGTAGGAACTCGGTGGTCTCAACGACGCGCAGGTGGATGGGCTGGTCCTCGGCGTGGTTTGTGCCCGTGAGCGCGACGGAGGTCATGAGGTCCGTAGAAAGGGGAGCCTCGAAGGATGGGTACGCGATCGGCGTGTGCTTGGACGCGGGTTCCGTGTGTGCCGCGTCGAGGGACTTGCCGTTCTGGGGTTGTAGTAGGATTAGAAAGTGTGGTTAGTGCGGCTCAACAGTTGCGCACCATATATTTGTTCAGTGCAGTGGAAGGTGCGTGCTTGAATGTCCAGGGAACCCGACCTTTGAGAAAGATAGTGTCGATGCCGGAGTACGCAAGGCCGCCCCACAACCCGAGAGGTGTGCTAAACGACGGCCGGAGGTTGCGCACTTCGTAAAGATCTTTCCAGATCCAGGAAGCGCGGAGCGCGGCATCATAGGCAGACATGTCGGTAGCGGGAGGTGTCCCTGCTTCTGCTGCTTTCTCGGATGCAGGCTCGGTGGGGTGAATGGCATCGTAGGCGGCCTCGGCGGCAAGCATACCGCTCTTCATGGCGTTGTGCGTGCCTTTGATCTTGGCGACATTGACGAAGCCAGCTGAGCATCCAATGAGTGCGCCTCCAGGGAAGTTAAGCTTGGGGATGGATTGAAGACCGCCTTCGGTGAGGACACGAGCTGCGTAGGAGACGCGTTCCCCGGAGGCAAGAAGTTTACGGAAATATGGGTGGTGTTTCATACGCTGTCAGACATTTTTCAGGAAATGTCAGCAGGTGAAGTCAAGGGAATGTACCTGGAGCTCGCGGTAAGGCGATAGATAAGGATTCTTGTAGTCCAAGCCCACGACAAGCCCGAGTGAGACGAGGCCACCGTCCATGTGGTATACCCACCCCCCGCCATAGGTAGATGCGCTCAGTGGCCAGCCTATCGTATGTACGGCCTTGCCTGGCTTATGCTGCTCGGGATCGACGCGCCAGACCTCTTTAACGCCAATTCCATATGTCTGTGGCTGGGACTCTTTGCGGAGCTGGTACTTTTGTATCGCAAGCTTCGAGAGGGATCCATGTGCGCCCTCTGCAAGCAATGTGACTTTTGCGTTAAATGCCATGCCGGGCTCGAAGCTGGACTTCATAGCAAAGTTCCTTGTGAGACCGACCTCGTTCGTGATGACACCGCGGACGCCCTTGACGGGATTGCCCCAGGGATCGACGGAGTCTGCTTCCTCAGAGAGAAGGAGCTGTGCACCAGCGAATCCGGGGTAGATTTCGACGCCGTACTCGTTCTCCGCGACGGAGCCGAGCCAGCGGGTGAACTGCGAAAGCGAGACAACATAGTTTCCTTTGCTGGACATCTGAGGCGGGTGGGGCAGAGGAATAGTAAGTTTAGGGGTCAGCATGACCATACTAGAGGAGGTCGCTGGTTGAGTCAGGGGGTGGTCGGGGAGAGATTGCCAGTCGGGTAAGAGCTCGTCGAGGGCGCGGGGCTCGATGACTGCACCAGAAACGATGTGCGCGCCTACCTCGCCGCCCTTTTCCAGGACGACAACACGTATTTCGTTTCCCCGTTCACGCTCGAGCTGTTTCAGTCGGATGGCAGCACTAAGACCAGCGGGGCCACCACCCACGATGCAGACGTCGACTTCGTCCTCGGCACGCTCGACATCCTTAGGGTTGAAGAGGGACTGAGAGGGCGCAGACGAGTGGATCGCACGGGCAAGCCGAGCTGCGCGGGGGGTGGTGAGGGTGCGGAGCATAGAGATGCTGAGGATAAGGAGGAGCCCCGCATTTTTAAGCCCCGGTTTAACTTACTCCGGACCATAATGAACCACCTCGATGTCCGCCAACGACAGGCTCTTGCCCAATTTCAGTCGCTCACCAATGCTGCAGACGACGACGTCGCAATCGGCGTCCTCGATAGCGTCCACTGGGATGTCCAGGTAACTATTTCCACTCACTTCCCACCACTCGTCGCTCACCCACGATGCAGCGTGCCGTCGACCTCGTGTTCGACTCTTCCTCCGTCCCTGCTCCCATTCCAATGCAACCTTTCAAAATAGACGAGTCCGAAGTCGAGCTCAGACGACCCCAACCACAGCGAGGACTGTCGCTCTACCAGCTGGCACGGCCATTCGTCTCCATATTGGCAGTTCCTCTGCACATCCTCTCTAATATCTTCCGCTTCATCTTTGGCATCCTCCGCATACCCATACCACAGTTTCGATTCTCAGCTCTCAATTTCTACCGCCCACTGCCTCGTCGTCGGCGCCCGTCCCGCGGCGGTCCCGATAGATGGGTCAGGGAACTCGAAGAGGAAACTGGTGCCGTCTCTATCGGTCTTTCCGGAGCCGCAGTCAGCAGCTTGTCCACCGCCACGGATGCCGCCGGTCCCTCCAACTTGACTGCACGGCCCCGCAGTATTGACGACGGCACTAAAGTTCTGCCAAATTTCACGCTTGGCAACTATGACGAGGTCCTCCGAATTTGTCAGAGAGACGCCAGGATTGGCTGCATCGTTCTTGTCAGCGAGGAGCACGACGATGTGGCAGAATTCAAAAGGTGTGTTTCCAGTCATTCCTCTATCTTGCATTTTATTAAGATACTCTAGATCGACCCTTACGGACCCCACATTTGTCAAGGTTCTTCATGACAATAACATCGTTGTCTGGGGTGGAGACGTTCGCGATCAAGAAGCTTGGAACGGTGAGTACTGCACACTCGGAATCGAGTCCTTCTAAACCCCTTCCTAGCTGCTGAAAAGCTCCAAGCAACGACATACCCCTTCGTCGCCTTCCTTGCCCTCCAGCCCCGCCGCAGCCCGGTATCCTCGTCCTCATCCCGCACAGCCGTAACCCCACCCAGCCTCACGATACTCTCGCGGCACCAAGGCCCCAGCACCTCCGGCGGCCCAACGTCCGCGCACACGCTCTCACAGCATCTGACAAACCAAGTCCTACCTCGCGTCGCGCCGTACCTCGAGCGCATGCACGCTACGAAGCGGGATCGTGAGCATGATCGGCTACTACGCGAAGAGCAAGACCGCGCCTTCAAGGACTCGGCGCGGCGGGATCGCGAACGCATTGAGGCAAGAATGGAGGAGGAGAGAAGGGAGAGGGAGAGGCGGCGAACGGAAGAAGAGGAAGAAGAGAGGAGACAAATACGCGAGTTGGAGAAGAAGAGGAGGGAGGAGAAAAGGATGGAGTGGAGCAGGTGGGGGAGGAGAGTGCTTTCTGCAAGACGCGAGCTAGCAAAAGGTATGAGGGTGGCTTTTAGGCTCCCTAGTGGGGGAAGGGTCATTTGGGTGTTTGATGAGTCGCAAACGCTTACGGCTTTGTATGCCTTTGTGGATGCACAGCTGGTGCCTGCCGCGTTCAAGCCCGAGGATGATCCCGTAAATCCACCTGAGGGTCACCAGAAGGAATTGGAGGCCTGTTTTGAAGAGCAAATTGCAAGCGAGGTGGATGGCGATTGGTGGGGATTCCGACTGGCGCTGGCGTATCCGCGGAAAGAGATTCCATGGAAGAGGGGAATACGGCTAGCCGATGTAGAGAGCTTGAGGGGAGGTGGGCAGATTGTCGTTGAGATGACGAGAGGCAGGGAGAGGAATGGCCAGGCATTTGCGGAAGGCGATGACGGGTACGACACAGAGGATAGTGACTCCTAGAGAAGGAGCGCATACTTATTTCACAATTTCTTGGATTAATGTTACTGGCATGCAGAGACAGGATATCTACTAAGTATAACCTAGTACTTTTTTGAGGAAGAATACCTCGCGGCTCGCACCTCCGGTAGGCGTGACAATTTGCATTGTGATCAATGAGTCACACCTTCTCCTTGAAAGGCGTGACTCAAGTACCTTCACGTCCTTGTGTCATCCCTCCGCTTTTTTCTCTTTCCTGTCGGTTCTTATCATTATCCACTCCTTCTGTATCCATACCCATTTCATATTTATCTCAAATCCTCTGTATCCAGCTCTGTATCCAAATTTATGGTGAACCATTTTTGCTTAACCGACCCAACCGCCTTATCTAATCTTTTTTGACCTTTCCTTCCCAGCCTGTGTGCAACTTTTGCGGGGGAACCGTAATCGAGTATGATACTTCAGCGGGCCACGGTATTTGCGTCAAGTGCGGGACGGTGGTGGAGGAAGGCGCGATCGTGAGCGAGGTAGCCTTTGGAGAGACCTCGAATGGTGCCGCGATGGTGCAGGGTTCTTTTGTTGGGCAAGGCGCCAGTGCGTATCGTTTCATATGCTTCAATGTAATTAAAGCTAATCTGATTTGTTGGTTCCAGCTCATGCAAGGATGTCAGGTCCATACGGGAACCGGGGGAATAGTGAATCGAGAGAACAGACGATTGCAAACGGTGAGCTGCCCCGGTTTCTGTGTTCCTGGACTCAGGACTGAATGTTTCGTTCTATCTGACTAGCAAGTAAGAAGATACAGAGCATAGCAAACGTCCTTCGGTTGTCCGAAATCGTGTGTCTGGCCGCTACAAGAATGTATACCCTTGCCGTAGAACACAAGTTTACGAAAGGCCGCAAGAGCTTGAACGTCGTCGCAGTGTGTTTATACGTCGCTTGTCGACAGAAAGAGACCAGAAACTACATGCTTATCGATTTCTCCGACCTTCTACAGGTACCGTCCTCTCCGTCTTGATGTAACCACTTCTCACAGCCTTCATCCAGGTCAACGTCTTCGAACTCGGCCACACATATCTCCAGCTCGTGCAAACGCTAAACCTCCGACTGCCCTTGGTAGACCCCTCCCACTATATCTCCCGCTTTGCCGCCCTGCTGGAATTCGGTGACGAGACGCACAAAGTCGCAACAGATGCCGTGCGACTCGTCCAGCGGTTCGACCGGGACTGGATGACGCGCGGCCGACGGCCCGCAGGTATATGCGGTGCCGCGCTCCTCCTAGCCGCCCGGATGAACAATTTCCGACGCTCGGTCGAGGAGATCGTGCAGGTCGTAAAGATCGCGGATACCACGCTGAAGAAGCGGTTGGAGGAGTTTAAGAACACACCCAGTGGGAGCTTGACACTTGCAGATTTTAGGAGTGTGTGGTTGGAAGAGGAGGTGGACCCACCAGCGTACACGAAGGGGAAGGAAAGGGAGGAAGCTGAGAGGGTTGCGATGGAGGAGGCTGCTGCGGAAGGAGAGGAAGAGGCGGAAGAGTGGAAGGGGAAGGGGAAAAGCAAGAAAAAGGCGGCGAAAAAAAAGAAGAAGAGGAAGCGAGATGAGGAGACAGATGAGGAAGATGCTGCTCTCAAAGAGGAAAATACTCCGCCGATAGGACCGACACCGATTGACCCGGCACTGCTAAATGAAGGAATTCTTGAAGGCACGATTGAACCAGTTCCGCTTTTTATTCCTGACCACGATATCGAGGACCCGAATTACAACATAGACCCAGCCCTGCTTGAACAGACGCCACAACCTCCAGCACAAGAACAATCCGTTCCTGCTCTAATACAACCCTCGCCACCAGTTCCCGACGATGTGACGTCTTTGACAGCTTCCCCGACGATTGAGGTTGAAGAAACGGTATCGACAGTGCTCGCAGAGGAAGTTTCGATATTTTTGCATAATACCCAGGGCGTTATGTTAAGTGATGCCCTTGACGAGGCTGAAGAGCGTCGTCTGGCTCAAATAATAATCGACGATGAACTTCTAGGATTGGACGAGGCGGAGCTGGATCGGTTTTTGCTGTCTGAAGATGAAGTGAAGATCAAGGAGCGTGTCTGGGTCGAGCTGAACAAAGATTATCTCGAAGCCATCGCAGGTCAGTGCCTCCTTCCGGTTATTATTCCATGTGTCACTGCGCTCTGATACATGGTAACGATTTATAACGCGCGACTCATGTTCATTTTGCTGAATGGACTTTCGACAGCACGAGGAGAGCAACAAGACTCGGGAACGACCACCAAGAGCAAGAAGGTTCGTGTCTCGCTTATGGCAATCTCTTTTCTTGGAAAAACAATTCCCTCATGTTTATCGTTGTTTTTCTCCGCGATCAATGGACTGAAACATCCACCACCAACAGCGCCGGAAAACGAACAACAAGCCAAGAGACGCGTCTACCCCTCACGGAAACACGGCGGCTGAATCGGTGCGGAATCTTCTCAAGAAGAACCCCAAGTACAGTAAACGCATAAACTACGACGCACTGAAGGACCTGTTCATCGAGGGCGGAGGTCCGCCGTCATTCACTGCCCACATGGGGATCGACGAAGACAAGGACGAGGCGGAGCTGTACACTATTGGCGACGATAAGACCGACGATGGTGCGATGGTCATTATTGAGGAAGAGCCTGGGACTGTCGCTGTGGCGCCTGTTCTTCCAGCTACTTCACGAAAGGGAGCTGAGGAAATTGATGCGGACGCTGATGAAGCGAGTGACGATGGAGGTGCAGGTCTTGGATGGGAAGATGCTTATGAACAAGAGATTTGATTCATTGACTCCGAGGGTTTTAGGGACGCGAAGAATAGTAAAATAAATGAATGTACTGTAACTTTTGGGCAAACGAACGCGTCACGTGTGCGATAGTGCATGTTGTCCTGCACGTTGAGAAACAGTTCTGAGTTGGATTCTGCTTTCATCTTACTGAATTCCGATTGCAAGGCCCTGCTGGCCACAAACGACGGGGTTCCGGTCAGCAAATGTCTGCTGCACTCAACACTCAACAAGACTCCTCCACATTCTCCAATGGCACTCATCCAGACATCTCTCTTGGATCGCTCGTATCGGGCTTCTCTACTCCTGCACGAAGCCTCCGCATTCCTTCATCTTCGTCGCACACAACCGCTCCTTCTTCTGCTCCCATATCAACCCCGTCACCCCCAGCAGGTGCCGTGTTTTCTCACAGGAAAGCGGAAAGCACGTCCATTTCACGGCGGCTCAACACACTCAATCAGTTCGACGAGGATGGCCAAGAGATCGAGGGTGGTGATCTTCTCGACACCCCCGGGGCAGACAAGCGGAAATGGGGCGATGGCCCAGAGACCCCCATGGCCACTCGTCCGAAGCGAAACGCGCGAGCCAGCGTCGGCGGGACCAAGGGCACCACACTAACACTTCGCGACCAGGAGAAGGTATATTTCACGTCATCTTAAATATTTTGGAAGATAAACACGTCCCATGTCTATCGCAGCACATCGACAACCTCAAGAAAGAGAACTTCAACATTAAACTACGCGTCCACTTCCTTGAAGAACGTCTGGCTCAACTCGCGCCCGACCAGATCGATGCGGCACTCAAACAGAACATCAACCTGAAGATTGAAGTGCAACAACGTGGAATGGAGATGAAGAAGCTGAAGAAGCTTGTTCTGGAGCTCGAACGCGAGCTCGACCGACTGCAGCGTGGCGCTGGCGGGTCACGGAATCGCGAACGCGAGCTAGAGGAGAAGCTAGAGGAACGGGACCGAGAAATCCGCGAGCTTCGCCGGCGGCGGGCTGGCCAAGGTGTCGATGATGAGGCGTTCCGGGAGCTGGAGGCGCGTAATGCAGAATTGCAGGAGGATCTGGACAATGCAAGGGGACTTCTGGAAGAGAGCACGGAAGAGATTGACCATTTGCGGGATATCGTGGAGCGGAGAGGGGATGAGTCCGTGGCGGATGGTGGTGGAGAAGGGCGACGGGAAAGGCTGAAGAGAAGAATTGCGGAGTTGGAGGGCGAGAACGAGGAACTGCGGGTAAGGTTGGATGAGCATACGGAGATTATCGCGCAGAAGGAGGATGAGAAGGAGGACTTGGCCGACGAGGTACACGCGCTTCGGTTAGAAATTGAGGACCTTCAACGGAGGCGGGAGGCTGAATCGTACGAACGAAGTGAGAGTCGCGCACAGATCCTGGAGGAGAGGGAGGTGCGGGAGGCGGTGGAGGACGATCTGAATGCCCTCAAGGACAAGCTAGCCGCGGCGATGATCGAGCTACAACAAAAAGAGGACGACATTGAGATCAAGACGCACGAAATCGATGATCTTGTAGCCGAGCACCAACGTATTGTTGAGAGCATTGACAATGACTGGAGAGGAGAGGTTGAGGAGGCACGCGGGCAAGTGGAAGAACTCCGCGATGTACGTTTCCGGCTCTCCGTAGTAGGCCGTTCGTGCTCAGTATTTCCCCTCAGGTCCTTGCAGAGCGTGAATCTGAATCCAAGGAATTACGACTCAATGTCTCCGAGCTCGAAGCCAACACGAACGATCTTCATGCCAAATTCGAGACGGCTCTCGCACATTTGGAAGAGGAGGCTGAGCAGAAGGACGCTGAAATCGACTCCATGAACCAAGCCATGGAGAAACTCAGCGAGCAGATCTACCTCTTAGAAGACGACAACGATCGACTCAAGGAAGAGACTGATCGTCAGCGTGACGAGGACGACGCCGAACGCGAGCGGCTCGAGACTGTGGTCACTGCTCTTAAAGAGGTACGCGTATCTGTTATTATGCCATTTATGAACACCAGTCGTCTCATATTTTTCAAGAAAATCGCATCTCTCAAAGCTCAACTCCAGGATATGACCGACATGTATGAAGCATGCAACGCCGAGATCCACGCTCATCGCGCCCGCCAAGAAGAGCTTGCGCGACACGTCGAAGACCTTGTCGAAGATGTCAATCGTGAACGCCAAGGCCGCGAACGTGCCGAAGCTGATCTCGAAGCCTCCGATAAGGAGCACGACGAGGAGCTTCGGAGCTCCCGGCGCGTCCTCGAGGGCAAGGAGTCCGCGCTCCAAAGTGCACTGGCCGACCTCGCACGGACGCAGTCCCTGCTCAGCCAGCGCGAGTCCGATCTGCAGGCAGTGCAGAACGCGTTGCAGACAATTGAGGCGGAGTCGAAGCGCGCCGGGGAGACACACACGACCGCGCGGTTCTCGTTGCAGCTCGAGGCGGACCGGCTGAAGCGCGACCTGGATCGTGTAGAGGATGAGTTGGCGCGTGCGAGGAAGGAGCTTGACGACAGGGAGAACAAGGGCCGTGATCGGGATGGGGTGCTGGATAGGCTGCATGCCGAGAACCGGGACCTGGCGAGCCAATTGGCGGCGCAGACGCAAGCGCGGCTTAATTTGTCAGAGAAGCTGGACGGGGTGCAGATGACGCTGAGGTCGGCAGAAGGAGATGTTGCGGCGTACAAGGCGAAGGTGGCAGAACTAGAACAAAGGGTGTCGAAGGATCAGCGGTCCCTGCTTGCTGCTGAATCGCAGTATCGGGATCAGTTGACGGAGCGGAATACTCTGCTTTTGACGATTTATCAGTATATGGATAAGATCCTGGGAGTTGATAAGACGCCGGTGAGCCCTACGTTTTACAGTCTCATTCCGAGCTATGTCTCAATTGCATCCTAGAAAAAAGGCGGGCAGGCTGAAACCAAACCGTTCACCAACTTCAGTGTCTTCCACGATAACCTCATTACACGACTGAAAGCGCTGAGTCAGATCCAGCTCAACTTTGACAAGCGGTGTAAAGAAATCGAGGCACGATTCGTAGACAAGATGAACGACATGCGGAAGCAGCTCGATAGTCGCTGGAAGCAGATTGACAAATTCGAGGCAAGCGTCAAGGTATATGCTGATCTGAAAACGCAATGGCGTCGCAAGTTTGCTGCGAAGGAGGGTGAACTCGAAGCCCTCAAGGTATACATCCTGACATAATTCTAATGTCTTTCGTTGACGTCTGTCTAGGCCACAAATACCGAAATGGCTATTCAGCTTTCCGGGAGCAAGAAATCCGGACAGAGCGAGTTGATGGAGGTCCGGGCCATGGCCGCACGCGTGGCGAACTCAGATCGCCGGTACAACAACTCGCAGAATCAGTTGGCGGCCATGGAGGAGAAGTGCGCGGCCTTGAACCAGAAGAGTATCGTGGCGGAGTCGAAGTGGGAAGCACGGGTGAAGGAGTATGAGTCGAGGATAAAGGCTTACGAGGAGCGGGTGAAGCGGGAGAGGCAAGGTGGCAAGGAGCGCGCCGCGGAGCTGGATAATACTTTGAAGTGCGTCATTACTCTTCGTTGTTTTTGAAGCCGCACTCATTTTCTCTTTAGGAGCCTAAAACGGCAATTTGACCTGGCGCAGAAGCGGAACCAGCAGCTTGCAGATGTTATAGAGCTAAACAAGGGTTCTGGTTCAAGTTCTCCTGGTGGATCAGCTACTCCCAAATAATCATTCCGTTCATTTTGCGGTCGTGCTCTACATCTGCTCTTCTTACTGTATCATAGGGATGTATTTTATTTACAAGTTGCATAAATTATCCAATTGCTCTGGTCAATCTAACGACATTAACTCACTTTTTCGGACAGAACAGTAGTGTTTGGCGCCCATGGCCAGTAGACAGGAAGTCAGATCTCACGATATACGCACTTTATGAGCAGTGTACCCTTCTTCCAGCACCTACGCAGTGTCTCAAGCTTGCTCAGTGTGAGATTCCGAGGTATTCTAAGTGATGGATTCAAGCATCGAGAGACTCGTACTCATGCCACACTTGATGGCTAGGCATGCATGAATGAAATAGCGACACAGATCCAGACTCTGTCGAAAAGCAAGAGGGTATCTCATCTCAAATCTACTGGCTGAGAATAGTGCGAACAAAAGACTCGTAGTTCACGTTTCCATCCCTAGAAGTGAAGCCGAAGAAGCGTCAGACCTCATGCTCGAAAAACATGTGCAGGATGAAGGAGGAGCAACATGGCAGAAATAAATGAGAACTTACGCGCCAATCTGCACGCCCTTCAGCAGCTCATCGACCTCTTCATCCGTCATCTTCTCTCCTAACTGTGTCAAGACATACCGCAACTCTCCCGCGCCAATGAACCCATTCCCCTCTTTATCAAACACCTGGAACCCGCGGATGAACTCCTCTAATGGTCGTGATTGAAATGAAACGCGTCGTTGCGGTTTTCAGCAAAAGTTAAAGGAAGGTATTCAAAAGCAGGACTCCTGACCTGGTGTACCAGCAGGCTTGAATCCGTCCGGGCGATTAAGAATCGTCAAAAAGGTCTTGTAGTCAACTATAAGCAAATCAGCAGCTAGCAAAACCATTGTTGCTAGATGCTAGCAACATTCCGGCAACATTCATGGTGGGTGAACACACCATCTCTCGGAGCCGCCGCGACGATCTCAGCCACCTCGGCCTGCGTCGGGTTCTGACCCAAGGCGCGCAAAAGATCGCCAAGTGTGTCTCGTGGTACTGCGCCTGTTCCCCTCTTGTCGAACAGCGCGAATGCCTCCTTGTATTCTGCGAGTTGTTTTGTATGTCAACTGCCACTGACGAGGCAAGAAGATATCTTAGACGCACCGGCGTTGTCACTCTGTGTACATATAGGTCAGAGTCCAATGAGGGAAGATATATGGAGAAAGAGCAAGCATACCATGATAGGTCGTGTTGGCTCAGGAGAAACGTTATGAGGGGGGAAGGATGGAGGTTGTTTGAGCTTATTATGATCAGGTGGTAAAGGCTTCCAATGAAATAGTGACGACATTCTCTCTTGCCCAATTCCCCCACCATGGTACATTTCTCTCGATCGACTTGACGATCTGATTATATTTACTCATCTAACCTCTTTCAAGGACGTAGACCCTCTAGCAGATACCGTTCCACCGCGCTATGCTATCGAATCTGACGAGGAGGAGGACGAGTACAATCCACTTCGATCATCGTCTGAGCCCAACCAAGTTGTCGACGTCAACGTCGTCGGGAGTTTACCTCAGGACCGAAATCTCGTCGTTGCTACTGGAGATGTTGCAAAATACTGGGCGAGGGGTGCGAGCCTTGGCGAACAGAGCGGGGCAGTAGCGGTCAATAATATCCAGGTGCAGTACCCTTGCCACTATACTTCTTTTACTCATCTTGATTGTGAATTCGAAGCAAGGTCGGCCTCATATTTAACCCTAAATGGACCAAGGCTACAGTTATCATATCGGAGGCACTTACCAGGTTGCCCGTCTGGGCAATGCATCAGTACGCGTCTGCCATCCTGGATGACTTGAAACCGGCCAAGTACGCACAGCACCTGCCACGCAAACTATTATCATGTTATTCACGTTACTTCTGCAGAGTATCCCTGCTTGACACGTATCCCGTACCGTCATACATTGCCGACCTACCACCTTCGTTCCAAGATGCGCCTCTACGGTATCTTGCAACATCCGCCGTTGATCCCACCATCGTAAGCGTTTCATGCATGTAATTGATCACCCCAACCAATTCAATTTCCAGAAATCCAAAGCGGACGCGTTTTCTCCTCCCAATCTTATTCAATCAACCTCAGCCTCCTTCCTATCTCTCCTCAGCACCAGCCATCGCTCGTCACAAGGCACCCTTATCCTCGTACCGTCTCCCCACATCCCTCACCCATCCCCAAAAGAGTTAGCCCCTGCAAACTTTCTTCATCTCTCGGAGGACAGGTTTGAATGGTCTCAGGACACCATCAACTCTGCTCAACAACTTGTATTCCTTTCCATCGGAGACCAGCCACCTCCATCATGGGTAAATGACAAAGACAAGTCGGGTATCAAAGCATCAAAGAGACAGAGCGAAGTCGGCGAAGGTGGAATGTATATCTAAGTATGCAGAATCGAAGTCATGACACGCATGGATCATATTTGAAGGCATGTGAGTATGATAGTTGAATGTACTTACGATTACGGGTATAAGAAGCATATGAAAAAAATTATGCGTGATCCATCCATGAAGAGAACACAAGAAACCAACCTTCCCCTCAGGGCCGCCCAGGGAATGCACCCGGAATTGGCTGTCTCCTCCTCTCAGGATGGTGGAAATATGTCCCATACCTGGACGTCCTTGACGGCGAGGCCGAAGTGGCAACTAACGGCGACGCAGCCTCGTTCTCGTCCCCAACGACGCTTGCCTCCGTGATTGAGCGATCCAACCCTCCAGTGTCTTCTGCCCCAAGATCCTCATCACTATCATCGCCCTCCAACCAGTCATCGTCCGGCAACGCAATAATCCCAGACGCAACATCAAAGCTCAGGCGATGATTGAGCAACTGATTCCCCGTGGGCGGCTGCGCGTCCTCCCAGGGGTTGCTCACTGCAGCATCCGCCGCAACATCTATGTGTGTGCCAACACCATTTGAAGGGCCTGCAACATTCACGTCACGAGCGCCTACAGGCGCTTGCCGTCCTCGTAGACTGCTGTGGCGTTTTCTCAAGGTCAAAACTACGGCGTGATTGTCCTTCGCAACCCGCGGGATATCGGCACGGTGATCATTATTCACCAGTGTCTGTCCTTTCTTCAGCGGAAGCCAGGGTTCGGGCAGAACGCCGTTGAGTGCCGGGTGACCATATCGCCTTTTTCCGGTACTAGAAGCGATGTTAATGGATTAAATTAACAGTCGTGAACGATACACACTTGAGCACCCCACTATACCAATTCGCCATAGGCGGCTGGGACTGTCGAAGATAAGGAATGAGAAGCTGAAGACGGACAATGCGACCAGTCCACATACATAATCTGTCCGCTCATCCTCAGGAGCAACATATAAGGTATCATCGTTCTGCGCATACCTCCGCTTGTTCAGATTACTACGTCGCGTGGCCCCAATCAAAACATGACCTGAAAATGCAAAAAAGAAAAACAATAAATACCTTTGTGACCAGGTAACAGGATGCCCCGCCTTCAGCCTCAGTACATCTGCGGTCTCCTCGCCCCTCTGCACCTCAAACACTGACGACAAGCTGACGAACTTGCTCAGTGGCCTAAGATTCTTGGTCACGTACCATGACCATACGACCGTCCCTCCTAGCAGGGGCACAAGCAGGGAGGAAAGGATATACGACTTCTTGAGCGTGAAGATGCCGATCATGAAGAGTAGGAAGATGACTACACCCCAGATCAGGCGGATGAATGTGATGGGCCATGCTTGGCCTTGTGATTCATAGGGCTTGTAAAACACTTTTTCATCGGAACTTGTTGTCAACAAAAAGCATTGGAGAACAACGGAAGACACATACCGAACAAAAGCTTATACTTGTACACAACGTATGCCATCCCGAAGTATATTGCCCCGAAAATGACAATGAGAGGCTGCACGACACTATACAGCATCGTGATAACAAACATCAGAATTGCTTGAGGGTATACAACCCCGTAATTGATCATGGGCGGCGCATTAAGTTCCGCAAAGTCTATGCGGATAATTAGCATCAACACTAGGCTGAATGAAATTTCTCACCTCGCGGAGTTCGTGTCAGGAATATCCGGTAAAAGAGGCGCGGGATGATGACACCCAGGTTGAGAAGCTGCAGAGGCATGATACCAAGACCTATCGCAAAGTTAAGCTCGAAAAGTCTTGCCGTATTGTTTACAACACTTGCCTTGCAGAATAACATACGACAAAAAGAAATGTCTGATATGTGCAGTATGAGCCAAAACTTTCAGCTGCGGCCATTAAGGAAGAGTTTAGTTACCTTGCGCTTCCGGCCTGTAGGGCCAGCGCGAGCTTCTCTGGGACTTTGGCGGGAGAGTTGGCCAGATCTCGGACAAGTTGCCAATATGTAGTGGCAAGAAGGAAGATGAACACAACGTTGATCAAGAGGAACAAGAAATATCTTTTTGAAAACATCTGGATAAAAAAAAAATCCCTTTATCGAAAGTTGTAGACTCACTTCTTTAGCAGAGAATATTCAACCCAGCTCCTTGCGCGATACCCTTGGACATATGTAAGGCCTGGATGCTTCCATCATCAGTACGCAAGCCATAGCATCCGTCTCCACTGAAATAGACAAACCTTCCAACACAAAAGGCAACATCGCATTCAAAATGATCATCGCCATACTGGGCAAGGAATTCTGAACGATTGCCCTGATTCTGTCATTCTGGTCAATCAGCCTACCCAACCAGGGCATGACCTTCTTGATCTCCTTGTAACTCAGCAAACTGGCGAGAGCCGTAATCGGGAATACCCAGAAGAACAGAAGCAACCCCATCGCGGCCAATACGAAAACATCACGAATGCGGATATTGGCTGTGGAAGGAGTCATGTTCGACCAAACAATATCACGAGGTTCTGGTGCAGAGTATGTTGTGATCTGTAACGGGTTTGGTGCATGGGCAACTTGAACGGCAATTTGCTTTACAACAACAACATATTAGATTAGCAAGCGGAGAGGAACGGCAGTACTCACCGCGCTGGACATTTTTTCAAACGTCACGAATGCAGACTGGGTAGCCCTAAACTTTCCCATTCTTCTCCTCTTCTTTACCAGATCATCCGCTTCTCTAAACTGTTTCTCCAGGTACTCCAATGCATCCACCTTGGGTTTAAACCAGCCGGGTCTCATAGTTGGCCTCTTTTGATGCGGCACAACGAACTTCCCTTGCCGCAACTGTCCATCTTCGATGTCTAAGTCCACTAAGGCCCCATAGCCAATGTCTTCTGGATCATATTCTTCCACCAAACTCGGATTCCCCACATAACTCACCCATGCCTGCTCCAATGCCAGCAATGCCTTCGTCCGCTTATCCAGTAACACCTTCAGACTCGAAACCTCCCGGCACACTGTCACGCTCTCGACAGACATGTCCATGTGCTCAAAGTATTCTGCCAATGGTCGTTCGCCCTGCAGATGGTTAGGTAAATTGGTAACCAGGACGGTTCGAGCGGGTATCGAGTGCACGAGTTCCAGAGAAAAGAGCTGACGAGATCGAATGAAGCGTCTGTAGTTCTGGTAGATAAAGTAGAGGGCAAGTATCGTGAATAGATAGGTGAATATGAGATGCACGGATAGATAGGAGTTGGCGTCGCTGATGAGGTCAAGCCACTGACGCCCAGGTAGCGTATGATTGCCTGGCGTTTCGGGAGAGGAGCGTATCGTGGGCCAGTCGTCATCATCCGATCCGGGCCAGTCGTCGTCGTCGTCTTGGTTCAAGTCTTTATTGTGCTGTACAAGCTGTAACATTCATTCGAGAGTAGATAGACGCGTCAAACGCACCTTCCAATTGATTGGCATGAGAATTGTGACCGCAAGAAATGAACACATGGAAAACAGGTAGAACGACATCTTGAAAAAGTTGAGTAGCTAGAGACATATCAGTCAAGCGGCCCTTCTATGAAAGGGAGGTTAATCACAACTGCAGCATCGAGACCGACTATTTGGAGAACGGTAAATTCAGACGTTCTGATAGTAGGCATAATCCATCCAAAGAAAGCTTGATGTGCATGCGCCTCATGAGGAGAGAATCCTAGACGCATGTCAGCGGAACTTCCGAAAGACAAAAAAAAATCCCTTACCCTTGAGCTTCGTTCTGGGGGCAAACAGCAGCGGCCAACGGGTCCGACAGTATGAGAAGACAAGAAATGAGATGACTCCGATGGTTAATGAGATAACGAGCTGTGTCGTAAACCATGGTCCCTCGAATTTCTCTGTTTCCAAATGGATCAACTTCACCAGCAATCACACGAGCTGAGTAATACCACGCACGCATGGGAGGAGATCCTGGGGGAAGCTTGTGGCCATCATCGCCATCATCATCGAGGAGGCTTAGCAAGAAGGAGCTCATTGCGGCAAACGTCGTCAAGGATATCGTGGTACTTGAACACGGCGAGCGAGGACGCGTGAAGTTTGCGAACATCTTCCGAAACAAACAAGAAGCCCGGATGGAGCGGCCCGGGATTCGGCGTTACGACCAAGTACTTAGTAGTCTTGAACGGATACACAGTGTTCCACTGTCCTCTCGAATGAGAAACGATTCGCAATATCGGCCAGGATGTACGCCAGACATTGTGTAAATCCCCGACAATAAGTAGCGACGTGAGGAACGAACGGCGATTATGTACATAAATAAGTGCGCTAGTAAAGAGTGATCAAGATTCAAGACGACTTTCCATTTTGAGTCGAAAAGTGTTGTACTCAACTTCCATCATCTCCTCAAGCTCGTTGTTGACGGGCCTTCGTCTGCAACGATTGCCATAGGCTAAAGGCTTGTGATTTGTATGACTCAAGGAAAGGGAAGAAATCACGCAATCTATCTATTTGAGGGTCCTGAGCCCGGGGAGTGCAGGAACGACTGATGCAGTGATGGTATGTAATTGTATGCTCTAGGTTTTGACATGCACTTGCCGGTCCATCTCTGTCCTTCCACGTAGCTCAGGATAGCTCCTCATAGGGCACCAGTCAATTGGGAACTATTCGTCGTCGGTTATTATACCAGCGATGTAAAGTCTTCTAGAAATTATCAAGGCACATGCATCCGCATTACTCTGAATTTACATAATCCTGTATTTGACGCGTGCGTCTCTATTTCTAGCTCTCAACTTGCGCTGTGTCTTGAACCTCGACCATCATTAGTAATGGCTGGCAATACCATGTACGTATATATGCCTCGTTTTACGCAAATGAATGGCTCTCGTTAACTTGATCCTTCTGCTCCAATATTTCCACAGGCTCATAACAGACAAACAGCCGAAACCTCAGACTTCTGGAAGATCTGTGGGTATTTGTCAACTAGGTTCCAGCTCACTGCATCTATATACAGTACCACATATTTTATGCGTTTCCGAGCTGAATCGAGGCTTCTCACCCGTGATCAGCGGAACCGGTCTTATTCGGAATGGGTATCGTATTCCTATAAAATGGAGACCTTGACAGAACACATCTCCATCTGTTCATCCTTTGTGGCTCGTTCTATACGGATCTTTTTATCTGGGGGATCACATCGCCGGATCTTGTGTCTCACAAAAACGGACCCCATTACACTCTGGCGCTCTATCAACTGAACATTCATGTTTCTCGTCGACGTCCTAGCCCAGTCATCGTTGGTCACAGTCGTCCTCGCGATCCTAACATTACTTGCGGTCATTCATAGATGGCTGACCGCTTCACTGTCAATGCTTCCTCCAGGTCCGCCGAAGGACAGTTGGCTCTTTGGTAACAAAATACCAAGTGTGTTGTATGTTCAATTGCTTGAAGTGATATATATGTTTGTCACACCTTCTCCGCAGCGTCTATCGTAAATTTGAAGAATTAACGAGAATATATGGTCCGATTTTCTCATTGAGGCAGGGTTTGTCGACAATCATCGTCATTGGGCGCTATCAAGCCGCGGTTGAGGTGATGGACAGAGAGGGTGCCGCGCTCGCAGACAGACCAGTCTCAATCTCAGCCGGAGAGACTCTATCTGGCGGAATGCGTCTGCTGCTGACACCAGCAGGCAAGCGTTCAAAAACTATGCGAAGGTGAATCCCATTGTCGACATTCTATATCGCGACAAACCCGTCCAAATGAACTGACATTTTTCTTATATAGAGCACTCCACACCCACTTACAGCCCAAGGTCATCTCACTATATACTCCCGTCTTCATGCGCAATGCCCGACGACACATCCTGGATATTCTCAATAACCCAGACATACATCAAGAACATGCTAAACGGTATGGAACCAAGCAGCTCCTGCATGGTCGTCTGATGCTGATCAGGACTGTATAGGTATTCTGCATCCGTGGTGATGGCTCTGGCGTACGGAAAAGAATACCGGCGGTCACGATGACCCTGATGTCGTCGCAGTGAACCGTTGCCTCGTGCGACTCGGCGATGCTCTGCGTCCGGGTGTATGGCAAGTCGATGTATTCCCCTTCCTTCGGTTAGTTGCCAGTCGCTTCTCTGTTCTAGGAGTATTCTATTGACAAGCTGACAGGTATGTCCCTGGATACCTTAAGGAGCTCAAGGACGGACATGCAGAAGAATTAGGTCTATTCAAGAAAAACCTCCTGGCGGTCAAGCAGCAAATAGTTAGCATCCGGATCGCTGGATATATGGTGCAGGCATACCACGATAACTTCCTCATCTAATCAATTCCAGGAAAGAGGTGAAGCCGTTCCAGAATGCTTCAGCAAATACCTTCTCGAACAACGAACGAGCCTGGGTCTGTCAGATGACGAGATGGCTTACCTCGCTGGGAGCATATTCGGTGCTGGTTCTGATACCACAGCTTCTGCAATCAGTGTGAGCGTTCTCGCCGCAGCATGCTATCCTAAGGCGCAGGCCAAGGTACAGGAAGAGCTGGACATGGTCATTGGGCGGGAGCGAGGTGTGTTTCCCCTTGGTACAAGACTTTCCCTCCTATCTCATAATGGTTTCTTCTGGTACCTTTTGCCAGCACCAACCTTCGCCGATCAAGAATCGCTCCCGCAACTCAACGCCTTTGTGCTAGAGACATTGCGATGGAGACCTCCCGCCGTCGGTGGTGGTATGTTTACATTCCCCTCGCACCGGCAGACAAGCGTGGTCATATATTCATCCCCCACAGCATTTCCGCACAAAGCCACGAAAGACATAATCTGGAAAGACTACGTCATTCCCAAGGGCAGTACCGTCATTGGCAATGTGTGGTACGCCGTACTTACTGTGACAACCTTCCCCCCCGCCCCCACACAGACTGACTGATGGAATAGGTCTATAAACCGAGATCCTACCGTCTTCTGCGATCCAGAGAGCTTTAACCCCCAGCGTTGGCTCACGAAGGATGGTACCATGAGGGACGACCTGAAGCCATATACATTTGGATTCGGGCGCCGAGTGTGCCCTGGGCAATCCATGGCCACTGCGTACGGCGACTCAAGCTATAACATTTGTTCTGAATAGTATCTATTGATTGTAGGTCCGTCTTCATCAATACGGCTTTGATACAATGGGCGTTCGAAATCAGGAAGGACCCACTGCACCCAATTGACGAGCTGTCTTTTACGGAATCCGCGACCGCACATCCGCACAAGTTTAAGGTTTTCTTCGAGCCAAGGGCCGCGAAGACGAAGGAGGGCATCAGAGTCCTGATAAATGAGTACGGTGTAATATAGATATGAGTTGGGAGTGGGCAGAGATTCCTTCTGCGACGAGTACACATCAGTGATATAGTTGGGACTTGTATTATGACAGTGTAAATGGATGGCTTTCCATGGCATATGAAGACGTGTCAACACCAGGCGTTCCAGAATGTCATCCACTATCTTATCTATTCCTGATAAATATCATGATCTAAAGCGCTTCTGTCACCGTTCTTTCTTCCGTAGGATTTTTTCATTGTTCAAGATTGTGTGGCTTTATAATGTGTCAAAGCAACGCTGGGTTTATAGATAGATAAATAGATAGATAGATTTCCGCAGTGGCCCCGATTAGGAACGGAGCGGTTTCCCGTACTACATAGAATTACATTGGAAAGCTATGCTACGGGGCACATAATATACAGTATATCCTAAATTACTTGATTGACTCGACATTGCGTCTAATCATTCTGTTGTCACTATCATTGCTTATTCTCTTCAGGTCCTCGACAGCTGTGGCTCTGCATCACATCAAGTGTGGCATCGGCAACAGAGATTCTTTACGGCTCGACGGATGTTTATTGATTCCTGAATCCTTCCAACAAGTTCACTCAGACTTTCAGCTCCTTCACTTCACACCTTGTGAATACTCGAAACAAATGTTTGCCTTTCCAGAAGTTCAGAACAAGCTTTCAGAAAAGATGCAAGCAAAAGTGACGGGTTTTCTACTGTGGCGCATCGTCATACTAATTCGCTCCCTTTCTTATCTTCTCCGCGTAGCCCATGTCTCTATCTCTAAGGAGCGAATTCTGCGGCGATGTGCAAATCATGCGGACCTCACGCTTCTGAACCACCGAGTCCTCGATTTCTACCGTGAAATGTGCTTCGTCGAAACAATGGCGAGATCCTTCAATACATATCAGCCAAATTGACTAGCAAATGTTTCCCTTCAAGCTGGACCAGAACGGAATGCGGCTCTGTATGCCTTTCATGTTGGCGCAATGCCATCTGAGCAATGAGCAGGCGCATGGAAACCCTCGAGTCTCGACACAAAAGAAGTCTGCAAAGAAACGAGAGCACTCTGCGATACTTATCCTCGAGATAAGTACCAGGAGACCCTGTATAGTAGCTGCGACGGGTGTCTATACCACGGTCCTTGAGTCAATACGCCGATGTCGGTTTTCATCATCATGAAAACACCACTGGTTAGATTGATGGCCGGATGGAGGCATAAGCGCTTCGTTTTTGGTGCCCGGATCAACATGGGTGTCTCCGATTGGCGGAGTACGAGTTCAATGTTTACTATGATCGTGGCGGCCAAACAAGAAACTTTTCATGCTCCTGCTTTCACGATGCATTCGAACCCCAGGCAGAACCTTCCCCAGATTCGTACGGCTCAGATTATTTCATGAACAAGGAAACCACAAGAATGGCCGAATCGTACGCATCCTGGAGAAGCGTATAGAGGAGAGGACACGGTTGTCTTCGGAGGCGCGTATATCTCTGTAAGGTGACTTACACGTCATAACTATTTTCCCAGCTCTCCGAACATATGTCTTCTCCGGAAGACATATCCCGACTGAAACATCTCAAAGAGTCAGAACCTCTGCAAGCTGCTTGGGACGACTTAGTTCGAACACGAGAGGTCCTTCTACATTTCGAACATCCTCAACCTAGACACCGACAAACCCTCTTAGTAGCTCCTGAACGAAACAGATGCCCTT
>JABCKG010007627.1:6218-18327 GCA_018851835.1 Hypsizygus ulmarius | reverse complement strand
TCATCGGACTCGTTTTTGCTATACTCCAACAGCTCTTGGAGGACGGCCGGACTGAGTCCCAGCGACGAAAGCTCTCGCACAACCTGGTTTATGAGTTTTTTGAGCTGTATAACGCAGTATTGGTCATATAATTCCCTACTTCAGGATGGAAAACAAAGATAATACCTGGCGGTATTGAATTGCATTCTCTCGTAGTTCTGGTGGAAGGCTGAGAAGAAGCTGAGCGTAAGTCTTAGAGAAATGCATGAGGTTCCTGGATCAGTGATTGTCAAACCCGGCCCTGCGCCACCGACGAACGTGCATCGCAAGAGCCAATCAGCGTCCTTCAATGCACACCCTCATGAGCACGCATAGCAGCAAGTCCATGAAAAAGGGATTCGTTAAATATCAACATATACAGACGTGGGTAAGATACAAGTGAGCATGCCAGTCGTAAGCCATCGAAAAGGGTGAGAAGTAACTTGTCCGTAAAGTAAAACAACAAATATCTACTTTCGAGGTGAACTCGAAGGGGAACCGCGGTCTATCAGACTGGAAGTGGGGCGCTCCAAACGATTGTGAAGCCTTTCAAGCTCCCTTTCTAGACTGAAAGAAAACAGTGTGAGTTCAACTGTTCACAAGGGAGATTAAATGAAGACCGACTTCAGAGCCTTCTGCTTATAATCCTTGGCTTGCAACTTCGCACGCCTTTCGGCGGCTTGAAGATCGCTTTCCTCGGTTTGCTGAGAATGAACAGTTAGTCACGAATTCCAACAGTTTCTTGAATGACATACCATAGCGTCGATGGTTTGACGCAGGCTTTGAATTTGAGCCTCATAAGCTTTACGCTCTTCCTCCAGTTTGGCCCGTTGCCGATCACTTTCAGCCAGCTGGAACTTGGCGTCGCGAGCAATTTTGTCAGCAGATCGCTGGAGTCGCGAGCTATCAGTTTTATCCTTATTCGTTTGGTTCAGCTGACTCGTGAGCTCTTCGATGCGACTCTCCATCCGGCGTGACGTGGTTGCTGGTCGTGGAGAACTGGCGTAGGATTTCGTCTCCAAGTCCACAATGCGTACGTTGAGTTCTTTGACTTGTTTCTCGAGGTTCGCCTACAATTCCCTTCAGCGCAATACACTAGCGACAAAGGGAAAAGAGAAGCTCAACGCACATTCAACCTGTCGAGCTCCGAATTCTCAACGCGAATTTTGCCCAACTCCACTTGGCACTCATTCGCATACGCCTCAGCCTTCTTCATCCGATCAAAAGCATTAGTGACGCGGTCCTCCTGCTCCTCCAATGACCTCTCAAGGTCCTGCTTCTTCAACTGAAGCCTTTGGAACTCTCGATCAGAAGACATCTTGTTGGTATCGACATGATCAAGCTTGATCGTCTCCAGCTCAGCTTGCAAGGCTCGCCGGGCCTTCTGAAGGAGTGCGCGATCGGCCTCGGCATCGTCCAAAACACCACGGAGCTCCCGGACTTGTGAGTGTAGGGCAACGATCTGGGTTTGTTGTTCCGCCTGTGCAGCGGTGGATGCTTCGTACGCATTGTTGATGTCTGCAATCTTTGTCTCCATGCGTTCCTTCTCCTTCTTCCATCCGCCACTGTTGTAGACCTCGTCGTCATATCTGAGCTGAAGCTCATCATAATCTGAACGAGTTTTACGGTTGTCTTCTCGGAGGCGACTGATGGTGTCTCGCTGTGATTGTAGTTCTGAAAAGTGGAGATAAGTGAAGGTCATATAACATGTGGCGTATCCAAGCACCTTCGCTCAACTGTGCCAACTCGGCTGCAACAAAAGACGTGTCAATCGCGAATTGTCAAATAGATGTTATCAACACACACCCTGGTACTTCTTTCTCGTCTGGTCAGTCGTGAAGTCGCGTTCTGCAAGGTCCTTCTTGTGCTGCTCCCGCTCATCCTCCAGCTCCTCTTCCAACCGCTTGCGGGCAATCGCCACATCAGATGAATCTCTGCCCTCCTCATCGAGTTTCGCCTCGAGTTCTCGTACACGGTGCTCCAATACTTGCAACCGATCTTCAGCAGCCTTGCGTGCGGCTGCGTTCTCTGACTGCAGCTTCTCGGTCTCGATGAGCGTGCGTTTGGCTTCAACACGGAGTGTAAGAGAGTGTAACGCAACATAGATTTTGATATCACATACCGAATGCTTCCCCACGAGCTGCCTTCGCGCGAGCAATTTCAGCCGCTTCCAGCCGCTCTTGATACGACCGTTCGTTAGCTTTATAGCTCTCAACAACGGCACGCATTTCTATCAAGCAATATGAGACACAGGTGCTTGAATTAGCACATCACACATACCAGCAGTTGCGGCAGACGAGGTAGAGGATGTGACTTCATCTTCTTGAAGCCGTTTCTGTAGTTGTCTCTTGGCATCTAAGGAAAGCAAATATGTCATGAAGAAAAGGGCACACAAGAGGGATCACGCACTGGCTGTCTCGCTCTTCGCAACGTCGAGTTGTTCATGGAGGTCCTGCACCTCAGCCTGAAGCTGCTTCTTGGCTTGCGCAAATTCTCGTATTTGAGCTCGCTGTACCTCTACTTCGCTTTGAGCTGTTCGTTGTTGTACAAGCTAGAACGGTTGGTCATAGGTCAAGAAGGAAATAGTTTCGGACACGCAAGCTTACCAGTGCTTTCCGAGACTCCTCCAATCGCGCATAATTATCCCGTTCCGCGGTTATGGTGTCTTGAAACTTAGTCCACATCGCCTGGACACCATCAACCTGAGCAGCTTCTGCAGCACGACGAGCTTCGGCTTCCTCCTGCAGCAGCTCCGCTAATCGAGCGTTCTCTTTTGACAGCCGCGTACGGTACTGTTGGAGGAACTGCTTGGATCCATCGCTGTTCTCCAAATCGGCGGTCATCTCACGTATTGAGGTCTCCAGATGGTGACGAACCCTGTCAGACGCGGCCATCTGGATTTCCAGGACCTGGACCTGTTGCTTGAGTGCCGCCACTTGCCTGTCAGGTGCTCGCGATGAGTCAGAGTTGGAGTCTTTGCCATTATGGGAGGTCGTTTCGGTCTTGCGTTTCGCAGGAGTGAGGTTTGCCATGGTACGGAGCTCGTTGGCGTTGCTCGAACGTAGTCCTCGAGAGCGGGAAGACATCTCTTTCTCGAGGGCGTCGTCGGCAAGTTGGAGTTCACGAAGTAGCCGCTGCTGGAAATCGCTATCGGGAGGACCGCCATTCACGATAAGCTGGCGGATCTCGGCGTGCTGACGTTCAACACGTCCTTTGATCTTAGCACTAGTTGTCAGAGCTGCTTCAGCCTCTTCCAGTTGGCTTTCGAGTTGTGCAATGCGGGTCTCGTATTGTCGCTGGAACTTGGCCATCGATTGAGTGCTCTCGGTCTCATCCGCGATCCTATCAAGTTCGGCCTCCAGATTGTTCTTGGATCGTTGAACGAGCACAAATTGTTCAGAGATTTCTGAGACCTGGTGCTTCGCAGTCTGGAGGTCGGCCTGCAGTCGCCGGGCCTGCAGCTCTGCGGCCTCTTTAGCACGACGCTCCTTCTCGACATCAGCGGCTGCTTTTGCAGCTCTCTCTTCCTGAGTCCGGATATTTTTCTCCTTGTTGCGCAGCTCAACACGCTCCTTCTCTGTCTCCCGAGCAAGGTCCTCTGCTTCTCCAGCAAGACGTGTCTTCGCCTTCTCCAAAGATCGAATGTATGCCGCGTTCTTCTGCAACTCTTTATTGGCCTCCTCGAGTTGCCGATCTGTGACGCGCTTCGCCTCCTCTAAAACATGGACGTGCTCAACGATTGTTTTGTCTTGCTTGGACTCGAGTTGCTTGACCTCCCATTCACGAGCCTTCAGATCCGTAAGGGCTTTATTCAACTCACGGTCGATCTTCACGTTAAGGTCTTTCAATTTGCCCAACTCGACCTTCTGGCTGGAAACCAGCTGCTCCAGTTTCGCTCGTTTCGCTGATTCGGCCTCAAGTTGTTTCCGTGTCGTCTCCAATTGCCGATGGTGAGATTCCTGATCTCGCTGAAACTCGAGCACCACATCTTCAAAATCTTGGTATTTGGCTTGAGCTGAAGCCAATTGGCGTTCGAGACCCTGAGTGACAAAATGTTATTCGAGGCGTAGATATTAGTTCGAAATGTTCGTACTTCTTTAGCCTTCGTCGCATCCGCCAATTGACTTTCGTAGTCGTGCTGACGAGACCGCAGAGATTGAAGCTCGGACTCCATGGCTCGCTTCGCCTTTTCCAGGTCAGAGAGTGCCGTCTTAGTCTTGGACAGCTGCGACTGAGCGATACTCTCTCGTTCGGAAAGTGATTTGTGGCTTTGAAGCAGTGTGTTGTGCTCCCTCATGGAGTGCTCCAACTCCACTTTAAGCTTGCTCTGGGCTTCCAAAGCCAGACGACGAGACTCGGTGAGATCATGGTGAAGCGTGTTGACCTGAGAGCGAAGATCGGCGAGTTCCTCCTCCTTCCTCTTCTCCACTTCATTGCGACGGCCTTCCTCACTGGTTTTCGCCTCCATCAAGGACCGCAGGTGATCAACCTCTTTCTGCAGTTTCTCTCGCGCCGCGATGTCCTGCTGTCTGTCTCCCTTCGCTGCCCTGAGCTCAGCATCGAAAGTGTCGATATCGCTCTGAAGCTCGACAATTTCCTTCAGTGCCTTACTATGGGCTGATTTAGACGACCCAAGCTGCTCGACGAGGTGGACGATTTGTTCCTCCTTCTTTTGGATCATGGTAGAGTATTCCGTCGCGGTTCGAGCCAATTCAGCAAGTTGCTCCTTCGCCTGCCGTGCATCATGTTCGAGTTCGTCGGTCTTCCTCTTCAGCAGGTCCCTGTAATGTTAGACATCATGAGTTACAGATTGTGTCAAGAGTTAGAACGGGGACGTACTTGTTCCGCTGTTCCGCTGTAAGCTTACTCTCCAACTCTCGTGTAGAGAGGTCCATTCGTTCCTTGGCACGCCCCAGATCCTCCTCGCGCTGTAAGGCCAAATTCTTGAGTTCTTCGCTAAGTTTCTGAAGATCATCATGCCGTCCTCGCAGGACATCAATTTCCCCTTGAGCCTCGTTCAACAAGTCATTCAACTCTGTCTCCCGGATCGTCCATTCCTTCTGCTCGCTTTCCAGGCGTACAAGGTGCTCAGCAGCTTGGTCAAATGCCGCTAAGAGCGCCTCGTGTTTCTCGTCACTCTCCTTCTGAAGCTTCATAGCACGATCGAGCTGTGAATCCAGGATGTCCAGATCGGCTTGTAGGGCGGCGACTTCGTCTTCAAGGTCTCCTTCACGTTTCTTGCTCCTTTCCAACAAACCATCCTTATCAAGTGCAAGAGCGCGCTCCGCTTCCAATTCGTCCTCCACCTTCCTCTTCTGTGCCTCCAAAGACATCTTCAGGTTCTCCAGCGCCTCCTTTTCTTGCTTATCACGTTCCGCCCGCTCCTTGGCCAACGCAAGCTCGGCCTCTTTCTTGCGGAGTTCTTCATCGTTACGAGTAGCAGCGAGTAACGGGCGAACCTGTAAAGATATCAGTGAATTCAAAGTCGAACGCATGGTTCGGAAACTACCTTGGTGTACAGTTGCCACCATGGCCAATCTCTCAGCTCCCCATAAACCCTTGCATTTCGTTGGATGGTACGAATCGCCACTGCACGATTCAAGATCTTCTTCATCTGCCTTCTAGTGGTCCACATGCGTGCCACAGCCTGAAGCCGCGAGAAAACATCAAACAGCAACAGGTCGCGTCGCTCTTCTAGTTCTGCAAGGACACCGGCTTTGAAGAAAATCTTCGACGTCCCAATCTTGAAGATTGCTTCGTCGAGCTCCAGCGCATTCACCATACGCCTGCAGGCTTCCCTGCCATCCATATATCCACGAGGAATAACGCCAGGGGTAAGGATCTCATATCGCTGGCGGAATTCGACGAATGGTAATCGATTTGGATAGCCAAGGCGGGCAATACGAATGCCTTCAAGGACACCATTGCAACGCAATTGGTCGAGAACCAAGGGAACGTCGATGCGACCAGGTTTCTTGTTTCCGTTCGGGACGATGCATCTGACGAAATGCGGCTGTGTCCCTTTCAACTGTGCCATGAGACTGGCGAGTTGCTCCTTGTGCCGCTGAGCGAGAGTCCGGAAAGCACCCTTCTTCAAAGCGCGCTTCTTGCCAAGGGTGAACATGTTTCCAGCGCCTCCTGGACCAGCTGGTAAATCGCCATATTCCGCGAAGAGTGACGCAACATATCTTTCTGAGGAAGTCGAAAGGACTCGCGTCAAGTTGTCATTCAAAGGATCCTTGTTCTTCTCTAACCAACCGTCTGTCCGATACTCCACCTTGGCTGCGTAATGTTGGATTATGAAGCCCTGCTCGAACCTGGCAGGTTCATACTTGTCACGCCCAGCATGCTGCAATTCCTCTTCGTCGCCATTACCAGCCCACATCCAATGCAACTTATTTGTAAAGGTCAGGTCCGTAGCCTTGGGCATGATGCATTCTTCGTCCAGACAGCTAAGAATACCGATCACGCCGCCACTGGCCTCAATTAGATCGATTGTGGGCTGTAGGTCCAAGCCGAAGTTCACGTAGTCCCAGTTGATTCCTTCTCTTGCATACTCCTCCTGCTCGAGAACGAACATGTGGTGATTAAAAAACTGCTGTAGCTTCTCGTTGGTGTAGTTGATGAGTAATTGCTCGTATGCATTGATCTCGAAAATTTCGAAACCTGCAATATCCAAGACACCAATGAAGGTCGATTTGGAGGAGGGTCGATCGAGTGCGCGATTGATACGGTCGACCAGAGAACCGAACGACTTCTCATAAAGAGTCTTGCACAACGCGGAGAGTTCGTCTATGGCTTGCTGCCGAGTTCGCGCTTGAGACACCCACTCCCTACCGGCCAATACCTGAGGTCGGAGCACAGCACGCGTAAATTCAGCGACAGGAATGCCCAGTAGATGGCAGACACGTTCTGCTTGCGAAGGATCCGGCATAACAGCATCGTCTGCTCGCGTAGACGTTATGGTGATATTACCGATATGGAGGATGGCGGCAACTATGCGGAAGAGGTCGAACTGCTCTGCAGGTGTGAATCCAACGACGTCGAGGGATGCCTACTGAAACTAAGAGATCTGCCGTATAGCGAAACAATGACTGGTCGCACCTTCAAAGCACTCCATTCCTCTCTATCATCAACGCCGTCCACTTCCCGTCGGCTCTTATTGAGATAGTCATAATCTTCCACTCCACCGCCCAATAAAAGCTCGTCTATAAGAATGTCAGATATGTTTTTAATGATTAATTTCATTTGTCTACCTTTTAAGGACCCATTTCCGGCCAGCAACTGGTAAAACACATGGAAACTTCTCTCAGCTTCGCTTCTGACGACCACTCGACTTTTCTCCAAAAGGTACCAATCAATATTCGCACCAGCTATGCTGCCGTCCGGAGCAAAAGTAATCCGAACAAACTTGCCAAACCGACTGGAATTATTGTTGCGTTGTGTTTGTGCATTACCGAACGCCTCAAGAATAGGATTCGCTTGTAAAATCTGGCGTTCAAGAAGACCGAGACGGCCTTTCGCAGTCAAGTGTGATCCGCTCCTCGACAAAGAAGGTGATCCTAAGTGACCTTTCCGAAGTGAGCTGCTCCTGGGTAGACCACTCGAAGGCATGGAGGCGAACGATGAAGATGACGTGAGGGTTGGTGAGCGGGAATGGGACGACGCTGATGGTAGATGTGCATCAGTGGCGATGGCCGCCAGGTATTGAATGACTTTCTTTGTGCTCTCTGTCTTGCCGGCACCAGATTCTCCACTACAGATAGTTCAATTGGGTAAATATGAGCAGAAAGGATATTTGTATGTCATACGTGATTAAAATGCTTTGATTCTCTCGTTCCTCTCCCATGTGGATCCAAGCGCGCTCAGCGACAGCGAATATATGAGGCGGATTTTCGTCCCGCCGCTTATTACGGTATTGTTGTATAATTGCATCCGAATACAGTGGTAAGTTCTGGTATGGATTGATGGCGACAAGGAATAAGCCAGAGTATGTCTAAAGGATAGGGCATTGATCAAAAGCGTCTAAGGGATCGAGCAGCGGAACACGTACATATATGGCGCCAGAGCCGTACCTTAGTCTGAGATTGTGCACGACGCTTGCTTCATTAAGAAATGTCAAATCCGCAATGTCCTCAACACGATCAAACTTGGGTGGATTCATTTTGAACAATGCCTCAAAAGGCACTCGTCGAAACTGATAACAGAGATCGTCGGTGAACCAGGCAATGGCAAGTAAGCAGACAGAACATACATCTCCTCCAGCAGCCATAATAACTTCAGCAGCATCTTCTTCCTCCCTGTTGACCCATCCTGCAAGGTAACCCTCCTTCGCATCAGGAACCCACACCCATTTTTTCTCATTGAATTCGGCTTGCTGAGCGGCTGCTCTTGCAGCCTCTGCACTCTGCGAAGGCCGAGGTGCAGGCATAGGTTTGGCCGATTGGTATAAATGTTTCGTCCGCTAACGAGATAGTGATGTTCAGCAACTGGATTCCACTGATGTCGCGTATGATTCAGACTGCGAAAGATATCAGGATCGTGCTATCGTCCTGGGATATCCCGTCGGTATATATGGAAAGAGAGGTATGACGAATGAACGAAAGGAACGCGTATAGCAACGATGAGACAGGGGAGCTCGATGGAACAAGCGTCGGACGCGTGTGTTCCTGACCGCGTGATTGGCACTTTGAACCAACATGCCCTAATCGGGAAGCCCACATAGATAAGATAAGATCTCTTTTCCAAGTTCCATTAAAATTTGGATTACGCCGACAGACGCTACTAACATATATAAACGTACAGGATGCAGATGCATACAGTACTTCAGTCGAACTAGGGCCCCAACTTAGATAATGCTCGTCAAGAGAAATTTTTCAAAACACTCACTTGGATGATCAAGGAATCAGGGAATGGTGTGACCTTTCCGGTGGTGCCGATATATAATTGCAGTGGGCTTCCATGCCATTCCTCTACAAACCTGCACGAAAGTCAGTCAAGAACCCAGAGAACAGTGACCTATTCCGCACTTAGCAAATTTTCCGGATGCGCCAGGACCGCGTCTAATATTCTTCAAGCCGAAAATTGTCCCTAGAATTGTGGGCGCAACCTGAAAGGTTGATGAGCACAACAGCAGAGATCTTCATAGGTGCGACTTACCGAATCAAAGAACTTGGAGGACAGAAGTCTGAAGAAGAGAAATCAATGATGCCCCTAGAGAACAGTTTCAACAGAAACACACCCATGCTCGCCGAGGCCGAAGATACCTGCGATATTTTCAGGACGGTTAATGTCGACAGTCGCGGCATTTTGCCCGAATACATTGGCCTGTTGTTTAAGTGTCAATGTGTCCTGTACGTGTTGATGGTTCATCAAACGCACATCTCTGTTAGCTTCGACGAGACTAAGAAACACCCTTTCACCAAGCTGAATGCGACGTGACCCAACAATCACATCGCTAAGCGCAGTCCGATACACGCCAGAAACCTAAGAAAAAGGATCAGAACAGAGAAGAGCATAATGAGAAGTAGCTGAGATATCTACAGGTGGGTTAAGACCTTAATCGCATATAATTAGTAACTTCATGAAGGAGTTAGCTGTCACACTTACGCAATGCTTCACGGACGTATGCCATAATCTTCTCCCCAGCATCCTTTTCACTTTCTAGCAATTGAGACAGCCTCACAATATCCTCGCGCTCCTGTGGCTTATCGAGGTAGAAATCAACGACGTGAGCAATGGCTTGCGAGAAGTGAGCTGCAGTCGGTACGACAGCAACAAACACATATGCCGCCACCTCGTCTAGCGAAGCACCAGGATTTGCATCGAGCGCGCGCTTCAAGAAGGAATGACAGTGATGCGTCTCGATGCCCAGGTGACTGTCCCGGACCGAAATCTAACAGAAACGTTCAGAAATGAAAAGCTTGAATGGCTCAGATAGACTTACCACAGATCCGACCTTCCCAAGATGCGCCTTCGAGAACTCCGATAATTTCTTGAAAGTCTTGATAGAGTCCTCCCGCAAGTGCCAATCGTCCACAGGGTCAAAATTTAAGAAAACGTAGCTGCACAATTGGATGTATTGGATGAGTGACAGTCGCACCAATTAAACTGAGGCTTACGAACCGGGCTACATTCGCAAACTGCTTGTAAACATTGGCTTGGTACCAAGCACCCCCTTTATTAGTGACTGTCTTGAGCGGGAGGCCAATCTGACTCTCGCGATTAGCAGCGCCGATAAAATGGTCAGCATAGACACTCACGATCTCTTCCGCAATCCAATGAACAGGCAAGAGGTTAATGACATCACCGACGATATCCAAATACCTGGATCCGCTCGCAACCGGATGAATCTTTTTATCGTCAATTAGGGACAAAGTCTCCTCCTTAAAGTACTCCGCCCAGGAGCCATTCGAATGCCCCACAGGAAGAAGCTTTTCAACATTGATGCGCCCGTGGTCCAAAGTCGTATGGGCAATCTCATGTGCAGCCGCTGCGTCTATTTTCTTATTACCCTGCACACACTGACGTCAATTTAAGCCAATCACACATGCCCAAAGTTAGAATTACCGTCAACCAAGTCTTTGCCACATTGAACAACCGATCTTTATGCACTGCGTGGAAATGTGGCTCCGTTAACACCTGCTTGACGCCCTCATAGTCATCCACCACAACAGTCGGCATTGGCGGCTTTGGCCTCGTCCAATCGTACTGATCTACAATGTCGGAGCTTTTTGCAATCTCCTTCTTCAAATACACCGGATCCAGGAATGGGAAATGCGCATATACCGAGCCTGCAGGGAAATGGTCCGGTAGGGTGCGGAACAGTAGCTTTGTGAGCAGCCCGCCGTAGGATCCGTCCTTCTTGTCAAATTGACAGTCATTGTATCCCCATGCGGTGAGGTTGACCGCTGTAGTTCTCGTTATCTCAGTGTATCGTCAAAGATGCTGGGGTAGAAAAAGACTGACGTGTAAAGTCCGTGGTCAAGAAACGGTCCCCACGTGTAAGGCAGACTGCATCCGCCAAAATGGCACGAGATATTGTGTAGCCTGGGCATAGCCCGGCTCCTGGACCAGGCTCCTTGGTCTGCTCTGCTTGAAGACCAACCTGAATATGGCCTCAGGTTACATCGATCTATTTTTATGGAAAATGTCTCACATGCAATTCAAGGTTCTCAATATCCTTGTAGAGAGACGCTGCTGCTTTCTGCACAATAACCATTAGTCGGATGGAAAGCTCATGTCGAATGGTTCCTACATGAATCTTGGGATCAGGGTTCCACTCCTCAAAGTTCCGATATGCTGCACCAAGATCAGCGACTAGAAAGGCTAATGAAACAATATATGCCTCACGCTTCAAGTTCAAGAACTTTCTGAACTCATTGAGCTTCAAATACACAAGTCAGTCTACGGTCAACTCAATATGGCATTCAGACGTACCGAACATGTTCCCCAACTCCTTCCCTGCTCGATGCTCAAAATTTCAATGACCCTCAGAGCCTCAGGGATTCCTCGTGCGCGGAAAGCTCCCGCGCGCCAGTCGGTCGCATCCTGAATGACCCGCGCCAGATCGTCATCCTTGAATCGACCATTCTCGTCCCGGGTCAAGCTTTCGACACCAATCAGCTCAACAAATACGTGTCTTCGCAAGAAAAAGGACAAGCTTACTTTCCGAAAGTCCGTTTCTTGACATTAGCAGTAGGAATCAAGAATTCATGCGCAACCTTCTTGAAGTCCTGAATGGTAATCTGCACGGATCCTCGTCCATCACCGAACCATATCACAAATACATCCACAACTAACCTTACTCGGCTCCTTACCCTCAAAGAACTTGTTGAACAGGTTTTCCGTCCACGTCGTATCTTCGCTTGACAGCGTGGAATGCCATCTGTACATAAGATTGAATTCGATTGACACGACATTCCCCTCTCCACGCGGGGAAACCTGGTGGTCCGACTCCCTCATGCCCTAAAAAGGGGTTCAGCAAACAAGCTGTGCAACAGACGTGGTGAACCAGAATCACCATGAGAGGGTCCAGACGCCAATCGCAACCATCTCGAGCGAGGCCAAGGATGGCGCCAACGTAATCTGA
>JABCKG010007626.1:0-43492 GCA_018851835.1 Hypsizygus ulmarius | reverse complement strand
TCAGGAAAGAAAATTCTTCACAGGTCCGATGACATTACTGTAAAGGTCATCTCGAAGCTTAGGTAACAAGGCTGCAAGCTTGAAGCTTCCGGCGGGATCTCGACACTCTTCTTGTAGTTCCATTCCACCAGAGGACAAATCCCAGTGATCGAGTAGGCTTGATTGAAATAAGCTCCAGTCGCGTAATGTAGATATCAAACGTGGGGACGTTGGGGTATCAGGCCTCAGGCACATGGATGCGGGGTCCGAAGCAAAGGCTCAAAAATGAAGTTATAAATACTGAGAGAGGTATAGCTCTTTGTCAATGCCGTCCCCACCAATGAATCCACGCGTTCGAGTGAAAGGGAGAATGCTTGTCGAAACAGGAGCGAAAATGGAATTAGAAATTTTCAGTCAAATGTCTTGACGCCATTTAGCTTCGGAGAGCCCGGAATGTGTCGTGCGGAGGCACTTTTGTTACTGTAGTAATAGTGTCCTGAGCCACAAAAAAAAAATCATTTTGACATTGGAATTAAAGGGCATGGAGGTTCGCAGGGAGTGCTGCTGTGGTTATTTACTCGGTGCCAGCAGGAATGCAAGCAATGGAATATAGTTGGAGCGGTGGGGAACGGCAGGTAACGGGAGGAGGATAGCCCGCGGAACATCGATTAGATAAGAAAGTCGGCATAAACCAAGTGCTCTGATTGGCCATATCCAACTCCGGCACCCCGGATTCACGTGCACAATTGCATAAATTTGGTGATCTGGGTGGTCCCGGAAAGCTCCATCCATCCTTCATCCTTTTTCCTTCATCATCGTCGCCGACGATGCTCAACCTCTCACACAGGACTGCTAACGCGGTGCGGGCTCTCCAACGGATGGCTGCCGGCATGGCCACCGCTGCGCCCCGCATTGGAGACACAAAAGTGCCCATGTCTTTGCTCGAAAAGGGCGCGTACATCAACTACCAACGCATCGAGGACAATCTCGCAATTGTTCGCGAAAGGTGCGCATAGTTTGAATACAATCTTTGGCAGCATTTTCTGACTTTTTTTTTTTTTTTTTTGAAGACTGAGGCGCCCATTGACGTTATCAGAGAAAATTCTGTACGGTCATCTTGACGACCCTCATGGTCAAGATATCGAGAGAGGTGTCAGCTACCTCAAGCTTCGTCCGGATGTGTGTCCCCTTAATTAAATAATAAGTGTTCTCTCTTTTTTTAAACGTGTTTCTTTGGACAGCGAGTTGCATGCCAGGATGCGACTGCGCAGGTGAATACGCTGCAGTTACATCATACCTTCCATTTGGAGACTGACGTAATAAATTAGATGGCACTTCTCCAATTCATGTCTGCCGGCATGGACACGGCTGCTGTGCCCACTACTGTGCATTGTGACCATCTCATCGAGGCGCAGGTTGGAGGCGTGAAGGATTTGGCTAGGGCTATTGAGATCAACAAGGAGGTTTATGATTTCTTGGCAACCGCCACCGCCAAGGTCCGTTTTTGTCCATGACAAGGCTGTCCACCATTCTAACTCTCAGCCCTCAGTATGGTCTTGGTTTCTGGAAACCTGGTTCTGGCATCATCCATCAGATCATTTTAGAGAACTACGCGTTCCCTGGTGGACTTATGATTGGTACGGACTCACACACACCCAATGCAGGTGGTCTTGGTATGATTGCCTGTGGTGTTGGTGGTGCGGATGCTGTGGATGTCATGGCAGACATTCCCTGGGAGCTGAAGTGCCCCAATGTTATCGGTGTCAACCTCACCGGTGAAATCAGCGGATGGACTACTCCCAAGGGTGAGCATTGTTCCTTGGTCGTCCGACGTTCCACGTTTTAACGCGTCCCCTCAGACGTCATCCTCAAGGTTGCAGGCATCTTGACTGTCAAGGGTGGAACCGGTGCTATCGTTGAATACAAGGGCCCTGGTCTGGAGTCTCTGTCGTGCACGGGTATGGCTACGATTTGCAACATGGGTGCTGAAATTGGCGCGACGACTTCTCTCTTCCCCTGGAACAGCCGCATGGCTGATTACTTGAACGCTACGAAGCGCCCCGAAATTGCCAAATATGCTCAGAGCTTTTCGCATAACCTCCGTGCCGATGAGAACGCTGAGTATGATAATGTCATCGATATAGTAGGTCCACCACATTGCATGCAATGTGCTATGTGTTTACATGGCATTTTCAGAACCTATCCGAGCTTGAGCCCCACATTAACGGACCCTTCACACCCGATCTTGCTACACCCATATCCAAGTTCGCTGAGGAAGCAAAGAAGAACGGCTGGCCCGAGGAACTCAAGGTTGGCCTGATCGGTTCTTGCACAAACTCATCCTACGAGGACATGTCGCGCTCTGCATCCATCGCCAGGGAAGCTCTTGACCACGGTCTTCAGGTCAAGAGCAAGTTCACCATCACTCCAGGATCTGAACAAGTCCGTGCTACCATCGAGCGTGACGGACAGATCGGTGTCTTCGAAGATGTTGGCGGACTTGTGCTTGCTAACGCCTGCGGACCTTGCATTGGCCAATGGGACAGGAAGGATGTGAAGAAGGGCGAGCCTAACTCTAGTAAGCCGCTACCGTACGGTTACTTCAGCGTTATTGACGATTGTTATTTTACAGTCATCACCTCCTACAACCGTAACTTCACTGGGCGTAATGATGCCAACCCTGCCACCCACGCTTTCGTCGCCTCCCCCGATATTGTCACTGCCATGACCTTCAGTGGCAGCCTCTCTTTCAACCCTTTGACCGATTCCCTTATCGGCGCTGACGGCAAACCCTTCAAGTTCTCAGACCCCACTGGTAACGAGCTTCCTCCTCGTGGCTATGATCCTGGCGAGGACACTTTCCAACCTCCTCCTGAGGATCGCGCTACTGTACAAGTCGCAGTTAACCCCAAGAGTGACCGTCTGCAGCTTCTCCACCCGTTCACGCCCTGGGACGGCAAGACCCCGTCTGACCTCCCCATCCTGATCAAGGTCACCGGCAAATGCAGTACGTATCAGCGACACGCTAAAATTTCGACTTTCTGACATGTTTGGCCCTCAGCAACTGATCACATCTCTGCCGGTGGACCTTGGTTGAAATACCGTGGTCATCTTCAGAACATCTCCCGTGAGTTTTATTGGCTGCTCGACAAGTAGTTCATGCACTGAACTTCGTATCTTGTCAGAGAACTGCCTGATTGGTGCCATCAATGCCGAGAACAACGAGGCCAACAAGATCAAGAACCAGATCACTGGCGAGTGGGGAGGTGTGCCCCAGGTCGCCGCCTCCTACCGCGAGAAGGGCATCAAGTGGGTTGTCATCGGTGACCACAACTACGGTGAAGGTTCTTCCCGTGAGCACGCCGCGCTTGAGCCCCGCTACCTCGGTGGTTTGGCCATCATCGTCCGCTCCTTCGCTCGTATCCATGAGACCAACTTGAAGAAGCAGGGTATGCTCGCGTTGACCTTCGTTGATCCCGAGGACTACAACAAAATCAAGCCTAGTGACCGCGTTGATATCCTCGGCTTGGAAAGTTTCTCTCCTGGCAAGGACCTGACCCTTCGCGTAAAGCATGAGGATGGCTCGTCAGAGGTGAGTTCAGCGACCGCAGGAACTTCACTATTTTGGCGCTGACTTGGCCTTTCGAAGGACATTCCTCTCGCCCACTCTTTCAACGAGGGACAAATCGGCTGGTTCAAAGCTGGCTCTGCTCTCAATCTGGTTTGTGCATATTTAGCCCTGCTTCTCTGACTGATGCTGACCACTCGCGCTGTCTGGTAGATGGCCGCTAAGGCTAAGGAACGCGCCGCTGCCGCTGCCCAATAGATGGCCCGACCCCCTGTCCTCGGACATGTCATGTTTAAACTATCGACTATAGAGGGTTTCCATCCTCACTTATTAAGCATTGGTTTTCTCATGGCTCTTTTTCGCACATTGTTTTCCTTTTTTGCCCTTCATCTTAAAATTCGATGTACTTAATACGAAGGCCTGCAATGAAAAGTACTGATCATAATTCCGGAACGTCTCCGTTCTTTTAAGATACCTTCTTGTGGTAGTTCTGAAAGTGACTTCGGGCAAGGTCCATAATATTTCCCGTATGTACGTCTATGAATGAATGCTTACGGTACGATAGGCCTGATGCCTTTCGCAGCAATGTCAGCAACGAATATTTTCGTCTCGGCCAGAATAACGAGTCGACCATCGCCTGCAAATACCATGTTGGCCGACGTAGTACCCAAGAAGAACTTGCCCAAAAGAGTGCCTTCGTCGTTCCACACCTGTGGGTAGGCTTAATGGTATTGATCGACCACGTCCCTCCAGACGGAACAAGAACAAGAACAAGAACAAAAAAGGACGAACCTGAACGCCGTCTCCGCATCCAGAATAAACATTCCCTGCGAGATCAACCTGCAGACCGTCAGGGACGCCTGTGTCGACATATGCGAACACGCGGCGGTTTTTAAACGCGTGTGTGCGAGAGTCGACGTCAAATGCATAGCTGGTGCGAATTATAGATATCAGATTCAAACGTCCAATGACAAGCATCATGATCAAGGGACCTCGAGGTGATGCTGGGAATGGGACTCACATCGTTGCAGGTTCCGTCTGGTTGATCCCCATCCCTACCGCACCGGTGTCGGTACTATCGAGAGGGTTGGTATGCTGTTTGTCGCAGTAGAGAGAGGGCGGCTTACATGTAGGCTGTCTTCCCATCTGACGTGAACGCTATGCCGTTGCATCTGTCGAAATCGGTCGCAACCACTCGAACGGCGCCGCTTTTAGGATCAAAGCGATATACTTGATTGGGGAGTAAAGGATCTGGGCGGAAATGGTTGACGAAACCGTATCTGTTGTCGAACGGCAGCATGAGTAAAATAAATTTAGAAGACAGGTGGATAGACCACGAGGTGATGAAGGGAAATAACTTTCACTTACACGACATCGGTGAAGAACAACTTGCCGCTTGGGTGTACTTTGACATCGTTCAAGGAGTTGAACTGGCGCCCAAAGTAGTTGTCTAGCAGCACAGTGGTATTGTGCGGAGCCTTTGGGTTGACGAGTGCTATCGACGGAGGTCGAGGGCCGCGTCCTGACGTGATAAGGAGGAGGGATGATTTGTATGGTCCTGTCCCGCCATTCGTCATCTGGATAGTATCCGGAAGATCGAGCTGAATATGAATCGGCATCAGTCGAAGTCTGTTGAGGATTCAGGGATTTACTGGCGACCTACGGGCGTGATAAGAACATTGATGCTAGTGTCATTAGCAGCGAGTGCGGCATCAACGTCGTTCAAGCTGATTTTGCCTATTAAATTGTTATGGTCCAAGTCGCTCATTCCGAGTGCGCCCCCGTCATTACTGGCAAAGAAAACCTCGTTGGTATCCGACACGAATATAGGCGCCTCGTGGGCAAATGCGAAGGTTGAGTTCGATGCGACCTCCCGAATAGAAGGATTTCGTCCTAGGATCGAGAGGAAGGCCCGATCAAATACTTGGAAGAAAGGAGGTTCCGTCGAAGTTGGATTGAAGAATGTATCAAATGATGAGTTGCGGAAGACCGCGCTGCTCCCCAAAACAGCGAACGTTTTAGGGTCAATAAACTAGGGGTTTTATTGGGATCAACGACCTCCAGTACCATCTTCTGACAGATCTAGAAGGAGCGTACGACTGACTGTGGTGGGAGACTGAAAGGTCCCCCATGTGGCTTGCCGGAGTCCAATCGGCAATGGACATTACCAGCAAGCAAAGTTACCCCATAAGCTACAGCACATATCAGAATGGCCGCTGCGACATTATTCCTCATCGTTGGAGATGGCGGTGATTTTGCAGGATGCTTCGGATAACTCGCCTTCTTTAAGTTTTTCATCCTGGAAACACAGCTTTCGATGAGCTAGGTTGAGCTTCGGTGTGAAGTTCTCATTCTCTTACTAGTCCTGGTCTCTGACTGTCTTGATGTCCAACCAAGGCGTGGGAGGTTCTGTGAAGCAAAGATTGATTTCTCAGTCGAGTCGGAGGTCGTCGTCCTTACGCTCGCAAAGGTTCCAAACTCCACAATCTTCCTTTCCGCCTTCAAAATCCAGTCATCTCTTCAAATCTTTCTTGAATCTCGGCGTGCATACATATCTATCTATTGAACATGAGAGCCTCTCTCACCTGTCTGATTTCTCCAAATGGACCTGAATATCAATCTGGCATGGCGCTATCGTCCCATCACGCCCAGATGCACATTTCGAGGAGGCAGGCAAGGGTAAAGGCGACAAGAGAATATATATGATGCATATGCCCTACTTATAGCCACTTGTGCGTCCACGATTTCCATTCGATTTCAACATTTTGATGGCAGTACATAGAAGCATCTTCAGTTTTTCAAAGCGAATTACTGTACACATCTGCAAGCGAACGTTGGAGATTGACCGACCTCGTTACGACAAAACGCTGGGAAGGCTTGCAAATCCTGGACGTGATTGGGACTGTGTGACTGTATCTTTGTGGTGGCATGGGCGCCCTCTCTTGACTTACGCCAATATCTCCGGGCGGGGTTTTCCGGCGATCCGGCTTGAAGCTTCTAAGCGAGACGCAACATGCGTTACGAAAGCATGCCTTTTGGGTGGCTTGATTCCCTGTGAAGAAGAGAACGGCGGAATATGGTCTACTATATCAAGACACCGCGAAGGCTGGAGCAGCGATCCCGAAGGGAATCTGCTCTTCAAAAAACTTAAGTCCGCCCACTCAACTTGAACGAACACTTATATCTTCCTTGCGCTCGACTAGTAACACGGCCGTCGGTGAATTGAATCGTCAACGACAATCGCGCTGTTTGTTATCCTCGTCTCTTTTCCTGGTTGAACCGCGTTAAGGCCGATGCCTCTGTTCTTCAACCAACATTTTCCTGCTATAAAAGGTGTTCGATGGTTCAATGTTCTGGTGCTAACTGGCACGCCGGCCGTTGCAGGCTATGGCCTATGGTCGGTACCTTGTAGCCGTGAGACGATTGTCTTCGCCATAGCCTACTATGTCTTCTCCATGCTCGGTGAGAACCTCCACTCCATCAAGGTTCTACATGGTCATAAAACTCCGTGATAATTCAGGTATTACTGCTGGTATGGACCTTTACTCGCTTGGATGTGTACATCTAATTTCGATTATGAATACTGTAGGCTATCATCGCTTATGGTCCCACCGCTCATACAATGCATTGACTCTGTTGCAAATCTTCTTAATTTTCGGGGGAACAAGTGCTGTGCAAGGATCGTGTTATTGGTGGGCACAAGCGCATCGCTCCCATCATCGTTACACAGACACGAACCTCGATCCCTATGACGCAAACCGCGGCTTGTTTTGGACACATATAGGATGGATGATCTTCAAGTCAGACCTTCGTTCTGGCAAGGCCGACATTTCCGACCTCAAACAGGATAAGCTAATCCAGTGGCAACACCGCTGGTACTTCTACCTTGCGCCGATATTTGGTTACATTCTCCCAACAATCGTACCCGGATTATTTTGGAACGATTGGCTCGGTGGACTTTGCTTCTCTGGAGCATTGCGATTAACCGTTGCGCACCATGTAAGTCTCGTCCGTCGTGTTCTCAGCCAGCACTTCAACCGCACTTGCTTCCTAGAGTACATTTTGTATTAATTCCATCGCTCACTACCTTGGTTCGGCTTCCTATGACGATGTCCTGAGCCCCCGTGATCACCTCGTCTCCGCTATCCTGACTATGGGCGAAGGATACCACAACTTCCACCACCAATTCCCCATGGACTATCGAAATGCTTATCTTTGGTATCAGTATGACCCTACAAAGTGGTTCATTGCACTGTGCAATCACGTTGGACTTGCGAACCACCTTCGAGTTTTCCCTTCTAATGAGATCGAAAAGGGGTTGCTGGGGATGAAGCTCAAAGAGCTTAAGAAATCTCAAGACTCAATTGCTTGGCCGATTCCGTCGACTGATCTTCCCGTCGTCGATTGGGAAACATGTGAGTTCGGGATGCTTATGGGTACCCATTTATTGATTGCAGTCTTCCCAGTTCAAAGGAATCTGCATATGATGATGGTACGGAAACTGTGGTGATGGTGAATGAGACTGACAGGATTCAAGTCGAAAGAATCTTACACTGGAGTGTAGTAAGGAACAACCCAGTAGTCGTATCCAACGACAGGTTGAGGCTAGATCTTCAGTGTTAATTCACTGAAATGACACCCGCGATGTTGAACTCACGACGTGATCAAACTTGGAACTCAAAAAATTAGACCTCACATGGTGAAGCATTACGAAACAGACGTACCACGAGAACGAGCATATCGGCCAGAGACAAAATCATGAGGGCACTTGAGTTGCGAAGTCGTTGAATTGAGTCGTTGAATTGAATTGTAAGGAAAGACTGGCGATGTATACGATGACTCACAAGAAGTAGATCGTTCCTAAGCGCGATCGTTATACGGAGAAAATCGGCATTCAAGAGCACCACGCTCACCATCTCTTAGAAGTAACCGCCCGAGACTTGGGCGGTTAACAGGCCCAGCCAGATTCAAATTATTTCGCAGTCGAAACGTCTTCCTGATAGTCACGATAATGACGATCGTCTCCGACACAATATCCGCAGCAATGCCCGCAATACGCACTGTTGAAGATCATGGGCGTCTTAATACAGTAGACATGATCGCCGTCACTAGCACTCCTATTATGAATGGTTATAGAAAATGTCTTTGTTCGAGAGCAGAGCGACTAACACTTTGGTCATGAGCAGACTGCGATGCGATATATGTCAACTGGCATCCGTATCTGTCGACTGCAGTGGACCACTGATGGGCATATGAATACTGCGATGGCAGAGGTCAGATCGTGAAGAAGAGCACGAAAACAAGAGGTAAGCATACAGTGGGTGTAATTATCGACGGCAAGCAAAGCAGGAAAATGAACGAGGCGAGTCTCCAGTCGTTGCCCTGGAGGGCGCATACTCGTAACGACGAGAATACTGAGTGAGGCTTTCAGTTGCAGCAATAATATACGAAGCAGATCGAGACATACGGCCAAAGGCGAGGCTCCTCAGTATCATTGGGAAAATCTGGAACCGAACGGCGACGTTGCACCTGTCAGTCGATCATATCACCTTTGGAGAAGATAACCATGTGCAAGTTCAAGAACAAACCCCTGATAGTAAAAAGAAATGTTGGCTTCTTTCAGTACAGAAAGACATCATTCCGGACAGGAATGCACTTACTTTGGGAGTCATGTACCATGATGCAAGAAACAAAATCGATATCTTCTCGATGAGAGTCCCGTATCGGAGTAGCGCGTATAATACTGTCGCTCCTGAGAATTTCCGGGACCATATCCTCGAAACTTCGGCACCAAATGTGATGATGTGGTCCCATGTGAGAAGAGCTCACGGAGAAATGTAAGTTATGTGATTTTAAATGCTTGGTTCAAACAACCACTTACCGACAGAGGCGATACTACAGCAGACAAAAGCACTAGATCAGAATATCAGCACACATAATGAGGACTGAATGTCCCTGCTTACAATTCGAAGACTTCGAACAGGGTCATGTCGAGGGACGATGAAGTTAGCGCAAAGCAAGACTACCCACACAAGGGCCTACCACAGTACCTTTATAGCACCGTCCAACGGCTAGATAGAAGGCGAGTCAGGACGATACACTGTCATACAGGAAGTGCGGTCCAGTTATGGTAGACGAAACTCAAAATCAGGCAAACGAAGTACATCACGTCCAGGGGTATCTGAAAGAAGTTTCGATGAACCCGGTAGAAATACATAGACGGCGGACGCAAGGTGGACGCCACAGCGACCAGGACGGATGTTGGTACAACTGATGCCTTCTCAATGTAAACAAGTAAGGAGTAGAGTTGTAGTGAACTCTCACTTTCATTGGCCATGGATTACAGTGCTTGGTTTTGAACTCATAACTTGGAAGATCAAGAAATTGACTCTTGAGCGTTGAACCCGGAGTCCAGACAATCCGGTGTCGACTTCGATGAAAGTGCCTGGCATGTGCCACACTGATGCCCATAAGATATTTCAAGAGACGGACTTGATTGTGATGGAAGAAGTCACTCATAGTAAGTTGAACAACATATCTGGGTTTCATCTCATGACATCCGCCCATAAGATTTTTCAAGAGACGGACTTGATTGTGATGGAAGAAGTCACTCACAGTAAGTTGAACAACATATCTGGGTTTCATCTCATGACATCCTAGTCAGTTAATCTGGATACTAGATCAAAACACTGCCCGCTGATCATGACTAGCTATAGACTCCTTCTGATCTCAGGTGCAGTGCAAACCCTCGATGTTTCAATGCCTTAGTCTGTTCAACATCATGATAGTCAGATAGATATTCAAATTTCAGATAATTCCAGATTTATCAGTACTACTTGCCATTCGATTGCCTTGATCATCGTGATGTAGTCTGTTCAGTGCTGAGTGCCCTGCTCAGGTGCTCAAACGAGTCGGAGCGGCGCCGGCGAGGACAGAGGTCGGAAATTAGGATGTTGAGAGGATGTGCACGTGATGCAAAGACGTTCAACTCGGAGTTGATTTCCCCGAGTCTTCCCAAAGTCTTCCTCTTCATCATGACAGGATTTTGCAATTCGAAGGTTTTCAGTACATGTTATTATCCATGATAACGGTACCGAACAAAGCCAAGTCGTATTTCGAACAATTCGCACTCATCGGTGGTCATGCGTTGGTCACATATGATTTATTTTCTGTCAAGGGTCCTAGACTACGAATATAATTTTAAAACGACAGGAAGGAGGGCAACGCGCGTGCGGAGGGCCATTAAGGACGAAAAGCGAAGGGTTACGTTACGAAGAAAGGTAAGAGATTTCAAGCAAGGCATGGAATGAATGTGACTCTGAAATGACAGAACAAATGGATAAACGAGTAAAAGATCTTGAAATGCGGTTGAGTCAATCGTACCATCATCAGCCAGGGAGGGGAGGGAACTCACGATAACATACTGTGCAAGAAACCCGAACCTCACGAGGGGCAACTAATCTCGGGTCAACCAACGCTTCACCCCACCCAGACCCAGGCTATGAAGAAGCGAATTGAAGCCGCTAATACCGTCACCCAGACTGTTGACAGTCCCGTTCACCTGCACCAAATTACTCAATTTAAGCACTTTCAAGAGGTCTTTGGAATTGATGATGATAGGCGTCGAACCCGACGATCCCGGTTCTCCACTGCTACCATGCACACCGGGCACTGTGCCGTTCCCAGAATTACCGCCACCGATAGGACCTCTATGACACCAGTTTTTAATGCCGAGCAAAGCATTCAAGATGTCATCCACGTCCTTCACCAACGAGCCCAGCCCCAGGTTCTCAACGCACCCGCAACCACCAAGTGCACGTCCGAGGAGCCCGTTGACATCGAGCAATGCGTTTACGTTTGACAGGAGGTCGTCACGCGTGAGCGATTTGACAAGATTCTCTGCAGCGTGGACAATCCCATCGACGAGGTTCCGAGTGAGGGGACGCGGGTGTGGAGTAGTGGGAGAATGGGGCGCAGGCGCAGATGTAGGATGATCGGAAGTTGGTGAAGTTGGCAAAGTGGGTGGGGGTAACGACGATGAGTCGCCTAGAAGGTTTACAACCAACTGCACGAGCGCATCTACCAACCCTTGGAGTTCCACGTTGCTGTTCACATCGGCCCTCACGTCGAGCTTCAAGGCGGTTAATAGATCGTCTAGGCCAATGCTGATGGGAATATGGGTATAGTCTATGGCAGGATTAGGACGACCTTCTGAATTTGAAGACCCAGAGGGGTGGCCAAGGGAAATTGTCGGAACACCAGCAACGACAGGATGATGCTCACACCATCGCTGTGCGCCTAACGCAGCTTCTATCACCTCTTCTAAATCCTTGTTGAGTTGACCCAATCCTAGTTTATCGACACACCCGCATCCATCCAGCATTCGGCGAGCTAGTTCATTAGCCTTGACCAAGACACCGAGATTCTCGAGCAATGAATCCACGGTTGTCGATTCCAGGAGCCTGATGGTTGCTTGGACTATGTTCTCAACAAGACTCGCATCCACACTAGGAGGACCGTTCGAGTCAGGAATAGAAACGTCCCCGATGATAGGAAGGCTGTTAGGTGGGATCGATGAAGATGACGATGTGTCCTTCAGAATAACAACCAAGTTGACGAGGGCCTTGATCTGGGCGAGTAGAGTCGTGTCTACCTTGACTTCTGTGAATATGGGGGAACCATCCATTCGACGAGGTCTAACGTTAGCCGGTCCGATACCAAGGTCGTTCAGAAGGCCATCGAGCGCACTGGCGAGGCTGTCTCCAACCAAACCTTCGACCACAATATCGCCCTGAATTGCACCTAGGCCGAGGCCTTTTAGAAGGTCGTCGAGCCCAACGATCACGCCGTCATTCGAGTTAGGCTCTAAGTGTGCCGTGGGTGTGGGATACGAATGCGAACTTGACAGACGAGAGGTCGTTGCAGGTGAAGGGGTAGGGGTGCTTGACGGGTGAGGAATGAGGGAACCAGACGGAGAAGCAGGAATCATGACTGGATGGCGGGAGCACCACTCCTGGATACCTAAGGCGACCTCGATGATGTCGTCCAGGAGCTTTACCAAGGGTCCCAATCTTAGCGCATCAATGCAACCGCAGCCGCCGAGTGCGTTCCTTGCTACGACACTGATATCGATAAGCGCCTCAATACTTTCGATACCAGATGCCACTGTCTTCGAATCGACCAATTTATTCGTGGCCTGTCCAACAGCCACAACAATGTTCGCATAGATGACTGCGGTATCCGGAGAATCTGGACTGGTTGGACCATTTTGCTGTGGAGACAGGTCTTTACTTGTGGCGAAGAGGGACAGGAGGCTCTTTATCTGACTCAACAGCTTAGGATCCACTACCCCGTCCTCCAGCCATGTATCCAACGTCCGAGACCTTACATTTGCCGGGCCAGCTCCAAGCGCATTGAGAGGACTGTTAACCGTGGTGGTTAGTCTAGATCCCAAGCCTGCAGCGGTAACGACGCCTTTCAATCCTAAACCTAGACTGGCGAGAAGGTCGCCGAGCCCGACAGTGATAGGTGTGTTCGAATTGTTAGGGATTGGATGTCCGGTATGTGCAAGAGCTGTGGATGAACTAGGCAAGTGAGAGATGACCGTTGCCCCACTGATAGGATGGATGGATGGATGCGGAGCAGGTATACCAACCGGGTGACCTCCACACCAATGCTGGATGTCTAATGCAGCTTCGACTACGCTCTCCAGGGCCTTGACCACCAAGGTCAATCCAAGTGCGTCAACACACCCGCATCCACGCAAGACATCTACCACGAGGGCGTTCAGAACGACGAGTGAATCGACATTAGCAATGAGTGACACGACACTGTGAGAGACCAGAATCTTTGCAGTAGCTGCGACGATGGTGTTGACAAGGTCCGCACGATCGATAGGAGGTGACGAGCCTGGAATATGAGGAACGGGGAGCTGCGGAACAGCCTCTGAAGCAGTTTTCAGTTTGACCACAAGGTGGACAAGCCCGGTGATCTTCAACAACAATTCAGAGTTGACGACAATATCAGCATCCAGGCTGTCGTTAAGTGGAGAAATGTCTCTACGCCGCTCTTTTCTCATTCTCAGACCACCGCCTGGATTGTTCTTCGTGCATTCGCTGTGGTCTGAGTTCGGTTCCCAACCCTCTCTGCACTGGCTGATAAAGCATTGAGAGTTCGAACAATCAGCAGTGACAACGCCAGGAAGTCGCCCACAGTCTTTGCCTTTGACGATGGAGCGATCTGCCGCAGGAAATCGATGGGGAGTGACACATCCTCCACCTGAACAGACGAAATCATTCAGTGCGCATGAAGAAGCCACGGAACATTAATACGCACAGCTATCAAGTGTAACGCTGGTATCGACACACTCGAAATCGTATATCTTCTCGGAATCCGGGATCCCACAGACGCTCTCATTCGGCTTGCACAACACTTGGGCCTGTTCGAGAGTAGTGACAGGACCAATAGCACGTTGTGTCTTGGGATGCTGTGCGACTTGAGAGCTGCAACCCTAGGCACGAGACATACGTGTTAGTGAACAGGAATCAAATGAATATATGCGCAATCAGGGTGTACCCTTGGGCTGCTGGCAAGAGGAAGACGTCGAAGGTGAACGGGCACTCACATGGGGAAAGTTTCCACATTGACCGTTGCATTCTGACAGTGGAGGTGGGCAGATACATGTTTCTCCGGACTGAACATAAGGTGGTTCGCAGATTATTGCGCATGGATGATTGACAACGCAGGCGCGATGAGCATGGGTCGGAAGAGTGCACTGTCGAGCTTGAGGCGAGGTGTTGATCTGCCATCGTCGAGTGTCAGGAACAAGGCGACATCAATACCGCCAGATGCATACCAAGAGCTTAAGAGCGGCCGTGACATTGTCTCTCCCACCTAGGAGTTTACCCAAGCGAAGGCCAAGGTCGGTATCGAGAAAGATGTTGAGATCCTATAAAAGCGATTTCAACGGTAGGAATTGGCCCTTAGAAAATTAACCAAGCTTACCTTGAGACACAAACACAGATGGAGTTTCGCAGCGAGCGGATCAATTATTCCAAGGATACCGGTCAGGACTCCGGCGTCGATGGAAATGCAGACATCTATGAGGGCGCGGCGAACATGATGCTGTCGCTGAACAATCGATTGGGGAGGAGCAGCTTTGTGATTGTTACCACGTTTCGCCAATGACCCGAGCCCAGGACGATGGATGGCGGCGATGCTGGGAAGAAGGCATGTCGCCAGGAAGAAAAAAACGAATGTAAAGTTGAAATGCATTGGTGCGCTGTCCACGCGACCGAATGCTTTCAATAGAACGCAGCTCTGAGCAAAAACGAATGGAGGTTGTGGCGAGGAAAGAGGGGAGGATGGGAGAAAGACTCATTGTTAGGGTTTATATAACACACTTCGAGGTGAAGAGCGGAGTTTTGATTGTGACGCGCTTTCGGTGCGTCTGTCCACAATTGCGGAGGTTGTGAGCCGGAGCAGAAAGAAGTCCGCCCATCTCTGTATTGCAGGGCTCGGACGTGTCCTCATACTGCAGTTGACCTTCCTAAAGGAGACGGTGATTGATCGGTACCCTAACTCGGAACTCCGCGAAGCTCGCTTCTTTGGAAATTTGACTTCGTCAGTCGTTGGAAAGAAGAAACATCACGCCACAACCATCGCAAGCAAAATATACAGTAGCGTAGAAGCCTCGAGCCTTGCCGGTAATACCGTGTCTTCAGGACATATTTCGACTGTATGTATATCCAATAGATCACGAGAGCAGATGCCACCAAGTCTGAATCCGACATAATGAGAGAGTGCTGTGCAAGTACTACATATCATATGCATATTCATTGAAGAAGTCACCTGAGTCATAATACTTACTACTGGACATGATACACTATGAACTACATAGTCGGTATTACAGTGGATGCTTCCCTGAGTTCGATGCGAACAGCATCTGTCAACTTCCGAGAGCGGGTTTCATATCAAGAACCGAACTACAAGACCGAAGATTCACAAAAACGAAACATCAGCAACATCTACAAGCTTCTATACAAGGGCATCACGAAGAGAATGAATACATGGAGTGTCCACAACGGAAGTCGCCTAAATGAGCGCCTCGATATTGTTGATAATGTCTCCGATGTTGAGTAACTGAAGTAAGGTCGTTAAGGCCCTAACAACGGACTGCAGCGAAATTTAACGGTTAGAACAGGAGTACATAAAGAGGGGATGGCGGGAAAGAGAGAAGGGAGCGCTGAAGTCTGTTCCTGGAGCCGGAGGATGAACTTGACGATGCTGCTGACCTTATTCTGCAGATCAAGGTTACCGACGAACTCGCCTGGGAGGCTCACGATTCCTATAAAGTGTGCTAGGAGTTCACCTATGACACGACCAAGATCAATATACCGGAAACAATGTGGTCCACGTCGAAGGAATTCCCGTCCAAAGGTGACTTGCCAATACTGTCGAGTATGCCGACAAAGTTGTTGAGATGGAGGGTGCCGATGCAATTGCCACAGTGGGCCAGGGCATTCGCGACAGTGACAGTGGCGTTCAAGGGAGCATTCACGTTGGAAGAGACGGCAGCGTCGAAAAGGCAAGAAAATTTATGATGGCCTGAACGATTGGCTCGCCGATGTTGCCATCGATGAAAATTTGAGCTCCAGTGTCAGCGATGAAGCTGACAACAGACGAGGTGGGAACCGAGGGCGTCGCGGCTCTGAGATCGAATACCAGGTTCCCGAAACTGGACATCTTATCTGAAATAGAAAAGTTGACGGTGCGCCAGTCCCGCTATGACCTTAACAAGGCAGCAATCCTCCAAGAAGGTCAAGCTGGCCATCGAGGCCACGATCTATGACGAGGTTTGAGATGTTTAAAACCGGTGAAGAGGGAGAAGAGGGAAGTGAGGGAAGTGATAGATTGAGCACAGGAACGACAGGAAGGTGGCGTGCACCAATTTTGTTCGTCGAAATCCACGCCCGCAGATCCAGGGCTAATTAAGTAACAAGACGAGCTCGGAGCCAAATCACCAACTTCGGTCGAGGTCAATATGCTGGGCGCTGCTCCAAGCTTCCAAATGGCGTCCACCAGCATTTCAACGTTGGCGGCAACGTCACCGTCAGCGCTGGATGCGATAAGTGCTGATATTGCGTCAATAATGACCTCGAAGTTCGTTGAGATCAAGACTTGTCGCACCATCCAGAGTAGGCACGGCAGTGTCCGTGTCACGGAGGTCAATGACCGCGATCACGATCCCCTTCACTTGCGCCTGGAGCTTCGCGTTGGGAATTAGGAGCGGGAAAGCTTGACGCTTGTGAGAAGTGAGCGCTGAGCAAGAGCAAGGCAAGATGGACAACGTTCGTCACGAGATTAAGCCGATGAGAATAGAGACGCATTTGCGTTAGAAGGAAGGAAGACGACACAGGAATTAGAGACATACACACATAGATGGCGAGTAGAACTGATCCCAGGCTCGCTAGAAGAAAAAAGAACCTTCGATCAAGTCTTCAGGGCATTGATAATGTCGTGAGCGTTGGCGATGACAGCGCCAGGGGTCACGAGCTTGATTAGGTTACTGATCAAACTTTGAGGGTCGACATTGCCAATGACATTTAGTCTATCTGCGAGATCCGCCAAAAGCAGTTCAAGACCGAGGTCGACGGTGCCAATGGTGTCTGTAGCAAGATTGATAGTGTTCTTGAGATCAGATGCAGCCTGGCCAACAGCGTCGAGGCCGATGACTACGATGTCAAGGTTCAAGGCTTCATTTGCAACGGCAGCGACCACATCTACGAGGATCTCGAGGTTGCTCAAGAGGGCCGGAACCGTGGAAGAATTGCCCAGATTGATAGTGGCTTGAATGACTGCGCTGATGAGGTTGGCGTCGACAGGCAGAGTGACGTTGGCGGAAATGGGGAGGGAATTTGGAAGGGAGCCTGTTGCGTCGCTGAGACTGAGGACGAGCTTGACTAGAGACTCGATCTTGTCCACGACTGCGGCATCGATGACGGCTTTGACGGTACCGTTCAAAATGTCTACTGTTGCATTCGCAGCTACAGCATTCGCGAGGTCACGACCTTTTGTAATGTCTAGCCTGAGGGGACCGGTGCTTCCCAAGAGCTGCTGTGCTACGTTAAGAGCAATGCACTGTGTTCCGTCGGCGCTAGGGGCTTGACCATCTCGGCATCGGGAGACAACACAACGAGAGCCGGTACAGGTAGCTGTGATCGCGCCGGAGAGGCGGCCACATTCGACACCGAGAACCGAGGACCGATAACGTTCATAGAAAGGATGGGGAGTGACGCATCCACCGCCTATTCACGATAGTTAGCGAAGCGAACAAAGAACATTGACTGGGTAGTGATTGCTTACAGCTGTCGAGAGCAACCCTGGTATCTACACATTCGAAGTCCAAGGTATCCTCGCGCCCGGAAATGCCGCAAACCGACTCGTTGGGTTTGCAAGTCGACTTAGCCTGTGCAAGGGTAGTGATGGCAAGGCGTCGGCGCCTGCGGGGAAGAATGGACCCACATCCCTGTAGAAACAAACAATGAGATAGGATTTCACTTGGGGCCGGGCAGAGGGACTTACACCTGGGAAGCTACCGCAAACGCCATTACATTCTATGTTTGGAGGAGCGCAGACGCAGATACCGTCCTCCTCAGTATATCCGTCCTCACATTCGAAAGCGCAGGGTTCTCCGGTCACGCAGATGCGTTGAGAGTGGTCGGGAAAGGTGCATTCTTGTGGGAGCGTCTATAGAGCATCGGATCAGCATGCGTGTATCAAAACATCAGATGTCGGTATACTAACTGGGTTGGTCGTGAGCTAAATGTTGGAGACGAAGTTAGTTGATGCCGGCTTTTCACTAAGTATGGAAAACTAACCACAAGGCTAACTAGCGCTCTCAAAGCATCTATTCCAAGAAGACCAATCAGGATTTGGGCATCAACGTCGGTCGCAAGCCAAAGTTCAAGGTCCTATCCAAATCCAAAAAGGTCAGATCCGCAGGAATTATCGAAAAAAAGACCAACGTTTAGGCAGACGCATATGCGAAGGTCGGCATAATCCTCAGGGTTCAGGATTCCGCCCAGAAGCGCCAATAATTGCCCGGTGATGGAAATACAGGTGTCGATGATGGCACGCGGCGCCTTGTACTGACGCGTCGACAGCACAGAACGCGGCCTACTAGGACTGGCATCACGTGGGAATTGGATGGCCGCCACGGATGTAACCAAAAGTCCTGCGAGGGAGGAGACTAGGAAGGTGGTTGAGAGACGCATCAGACGTAACTCGACGCGATAGGGCAAAAACAAATTGCAGAAAAAGGAAAGTGGAGCTCGATTGAATGAGCGGGGGAGAAAAAGTTGAGATAGGCAAAGGCTTTTATGTGTCTCGAGAGGCTCGCTTTTGCTGGCGGCGGAGTTGGGGAGGCGAGAGGTTCACATCGAGGAAGCGTGATTACCATGCTGCCCTGAAGAATATGATTAGCACGAAGGAAAAGAGGGGGTACAATTGTCATGTTGGTTGCCGAATGCAGTCCGCGATCGATCGACGTGGAGCACATTCGCTTCTTCCTTGAACACGAGAAAAACGGACAAGGCATAAGGTAAAGCAGCGAAAACGAGCTTGAGCTCTTTCCATTGTCGTGTGATCGACAACTCTGCCCACAGATACTCGTCCATCACAAAATACACAGCCAGTATGCCATGGAAATTTGGAAACCTGAAATAATCGAGAGAAACTCGCGAATGCCTGCCCCGAAGAGTTAGACTTGCAGTCAGCGGGACCTCCGACCGATAAGCCATGTTTACGGTGTCGACCGTCAATGCATTCTAGACAATAATGCACTCAGGAGATGTGTCAAATTCATATAGCTAAATCAAAGAGAAACCCAGGAATGTTGCCTAGGGAGGGTATGGTTCGTAAATCCAACCGATGTTAATGCTTGAGTTGAATGGAAGGGAAGCGGATAAAGGCACTGGAAGGCATTGGTTGAGGCACGATCAAATTTGTTGCCAAAGAGGAACGAAGCAAGACATCTCTGCAAAAACGATATCGTGTTGAATCGAGAGTGTCAAGGCCTATCAAGGCCCTAGAAGACTAGGAAAATCTGCGGTCGTTGGACTTGAATCAGAAACAGTCACAGACACAGCCGTTATCCCCAAAAGCCCATCGTTTAAAGGCACAGATAGTGGCACCGATGCAGGAGACTGGGTGTCCATATGCATTGCCGTATCCACCAAAGCCTGGACCTCATCTTCATCGCTGCTTCCACCGGGTGACTCCATTCCGACGTCGCCTTCACCTTCTTCCCCGCTTCCTCGGCCATTCCCATCGCCCAAGCCTTCATCACCGTAGTTATTATTATCCCCAGATTCGTCAGGAATTCCGTCGCCCAAGCCTTCGGCACCGTGGTTATTATTATCCCCAGATTCGTCAGGAATTCCGTGCGGACGTAATCTCGGATCCCACTCCAATTCCTCCGGTTCCTCAACTTCGACCTCCACCCTCTGTTTCCAGTCAAACTTGTCCCGCAACATCATAACGGCCCTCACGGCGCGTTCTACCCTCCTATCGTGGGCGCCTCTGATCTCCTCACACTCCCGTAAAACATCCTCATACTCCGTCGCCTTGCGTGCACCCATCCCGAAAGCAGTGCCCGTCATATCCCGCGGCGCAGGAGGTGCGGCACCACCGAGCACACCAAGCGAGCCTCGTGTCACCATATGCTCCGCAAGGCGGCGAACAGTCTCATTCTCCATTCGTAACACGTCCAGTGTCTGCTGATTTCGCAGCAGCGGAATCACTTCCGTATCTAACTGCGCGTCGGTCATACCTACACTTGGATGCAAAGCAATCCGTTCCAAAAGTTTGCTGGACCCTCTGCTATCTTGACCCACGTTCAGAGACCGACCGGCTGAAGGGGGTGCTACCGCGAGTCCCATTGAGAAGCTGTGCGTCTGGGAGAGTAGTATGTTGTATTTGCTGAGGATATCGGGCCACGCAGGCATCGCGGCTTGATTCCCCGCTTCGATGGTACGTTGTAGAGCTTGTATAGAATCAATTATCTGGTTTGCCTTGAACCTCAGAGATTCAAGCTGCGGAATCGGGAGTGAAGACGATGTGAGATGGGGAGTAGGTGTTGACGCCGAAGGCATGGCAATTGGATTTGCGAAGGACATCGTGGATACTGAAGCAGATTACGATGATATTCAGGAAACTCCGTAGCATGTCATGAGGATAGTTATAAATGACATACTCGTCTTGGGGGTTCGATGTGCAGGGCGAGAAGTGAAATGTGAAGGAAACAAGACGTCGCTATTGTTCGAAAGGTCTAGGAAGCTCTAGACAAGCAGAGCCAAACAACCACCGATGCAGCACTATTTTTAGAAATTTACTTTGTAAAGGCGTGAGTCGTCACGATACAGTACTTAGGCTGAGATGTACTTGAATATTGAAATTCCAATGCCAGGCATGGCTCTACATAGTGAATATATTTCATCTTCAAAATACCCAGCATAGAACTGAGGTCCATGCTTTGAATTCACAAAATACGACCAATTTATAATCGTTGAAAGATATTCGAACTTCTAGATTCTCGTAAGTGCAGATGTCACAAAATAAGGGATCGAAGAATGAAAGCGGGAAAGCTCAGTTTAAAACTATATCAATACAAAAGAGGCATTATATATCGTCCCGCTAAACACGGCGATGTTTTCCTTTGAGTGATGCAAATGGTGACGGTGGCGGATGGAGCTTGTTATTAGCATTTTTATGTTTCGCCAGGGTCAGATAGCTGGATGAAAGGGTGAATGGAACAGTGCTGGAGGCTTGAAAGGAAGACGCAACAAGGAAGATCTACTCTTAATCTGATCACGATTTCATCACAACTTCCATCGATGCAGACTGCTAAAAACCTGTTGAATGTGTCTCCAGCGACATATGTAGGTGACGCTAATAAGCTCTTTCTCTATATAATATGGTTCGATGTCAGGGCAGCATACCCCAGGGTGGGTATTCTCAACCCTTCAACCCCGCCGCACCACATGCACGCTCTTCCCATATGTACCCCAAGCGTACCGAGTACACTGAAATTCAAAAATATCAGTAAGTACCCCCGAACATGACCGGTTTTCTGCCTCGTGCATCTCACTTGGCGTGCAAATCACGGCATCCATATACCACAGAGATGCACAGGGCGAAGGGCTGTCGATCACTTGACGAGCGATCGCTCATCAATCCTCCTTCCCACTCGGAGTCCTGAGTCTTGACGACACACGATCAAGCGCCCTGGGAGCGATAGTGAGGCGCTCAGAAGTTCCGAGTCGTGAATAGGAAAACAAACAGACAATTTACCTCGACCCATATAAACCGCACCCACATCCGAGGTGAACAAACCTCTTTCTTACTCTCATCACCCACACGAGAAACAATGGCGTCCTACCTCCCACTCCTCCAACAGTTCTTCAGCGCCAACGGTGCCACTCCCGCCTCCAATCCCCTTCCATCCACCTTTCCCGAAAATGGAACATCAACCCCAGACAGCCCAGCGTTCCCAACCGACATCTCCTCCCTCCTCACCTTCCTCTTCTCGCTCTCCGCGCTGCGCGAGTGGCTCAAGCTCATCGTCGTCGGCGGGATCCTGGAAAGCAGCCGCAGGCTCCTCATGAGCGCCTACAATAAACTCGTAGGCTCATTCTTCATCAACGCCTCCTTCGATCAAAAGGATGCGAGTTACAGTGCGTTTCTCGTGTTGCAATTGCCGTAGATGATCGAGGATCTCACCACGGTCGAAATTTAGATTGGATCCTCGTTTGGCTCGCGAAACAGCCGTCATGGAGTACGTCCTTTAATCTCCTATTCTCTTCCCGCTCTCCCGTTCTTCCACTAACACCCAACACAGGCCGCATGCGCGACGTCCATATTTCAACTCAACCATTCGGGAGCAACAGCCCCGCGGTCGAGCTTGACGGCGAGGAAGATCGCGCAAACGAGTTTTTCAAGTCCTCGCGCAAGATCTCTTTCCTCCCCAGTGCATCCCTGACGTACACGCTGTGGTACAAACGGAGGTGGATGACCATTACTCGCGTACAGAGCCAAGCGTATGTCTTTTCATTCGTTTCGATCTAACATTTTGTTGAACAAGCGTGGTGGATGCAGCGGGATCTACGGGGATAAGGAGAACACGCTGTATATCAGGTGCGTGCCGTAATATCTTCTTGGGTGTAGAAATACTGATCTGGTGACTGGCATCGCGGCGGGCGTACAGAATATTGACCCGAGACCACACGATCCTCACGGAGCTTCTGCAAGAGGCACGGAGGTACTATATGGCGGGACAGGAGAACAACATGTGTGTATACGTCTCAGACAGGTGCGTTGCCATTGCCTCGTCCCTGCCAACACCACCATTCACATATCATATGATCCACAGCAGCAACCGATGGAACCACGTCGCATGTCGCGCGCGGCGCTCCATGCGCTCCATCGTACTCGACCCAGGGATCAAGGAAGTGCTGCTAGAGGACGCGCAAGATTTTCTAAACAGTAAATCATGGTATGCAGAGCGCGGGATTCCGTTCAGAAGGGGATATCTCCTCGTGCGTGTCCCATATCTATCCTCTCCCCACCCATCGAAACTGACATCACTTCGAATTCAAACACGCAGTACGGCGCCCCCGGCTCAGGAAAAACCTCCATGATCCACTGCATGGCGGGCGCGCTCGGACTCGACGTATACATCCTCTCGCTCTCGCGCGCGGGGCTCGACGATGCGTCGCTCAGCGAGCTTGTGAATGCGCTCCCGGAGCGGTGCGTGGCGCTCATGGAGGATATCGACGCAGCATTCACGCATGGGGTGAGCCGCGGGGAGGTGGGAGAGGGTAGGGGAGAGGATGGAGAGAACGGAAAAGGCAAAGATACAGATAAAGGCAGCGGGGAGAAAGGTGTCCCAACAACGAGCAAGCTGAGTTTGAGCGGCCTCCTGAATGCACTCGACGGCGTCGGCGCACAGGAGGGCCGTATCCTCTTCGCCACGACGAACAGGTACACCGCGCTCGACCCCGCGTTGTGCCGGCCCGGAAGGATGGACCTGCATATTGAGTTCAGGAACGCAAGTAAGCAGCAGGCGAGGGAGCTTTTTGAGCAGTTTTATTTGCCGAGTGAGGAGGTGGAGGAGGGTAAGGACAAGGAGGAGACTAGCGCCGACCTAGAAAAACTGGTGGAGGAAAATGAGGGTGCGAAAGAAGGCGAAGAAGGGGACTCGGGATATGGTTCGGAAGCCGAACAAACCCGAACGCAAATTCAAATTCAAAATGATGAAAAAGGCACCATCACTGCGCCCGAGCCCTCCGCCCTCACAGGTGCCACGCATACGGACCGTGCGCCACCTCTCGCACGCGCGCGCATCCGGTCGCTAGCGGGGCAGTTCGCGGCTGCGATACCGGAAAGGGAATGTAGCATGGCGAGCTTGCAGGGGTATTTGATGTCGTATAAGACGCGGCCACTGCATGCGGCAAGAGCGGTTGGGATGTGGGTGGAGAGGGAGAGGGATAGAAGGAAGAAGGATAATAAAGAGAAAGCGAAGGGGGAGAACGAGAAGGATGGAGAGGTACAAAAGAATCAGGACGTAAAGGCGGAGGAGAAGGAGAACGGGAGGGAGAAGGTCGTGGAAAAGAAGGATAACAAGGCTGAAAAGGCTGGGGAAACGAGAATCCCCGAGAGCGCTCAGAAGGGGGCGTCACTTTGTGTGGTGTGTGGGGCTGCACCTGTCGTGTATAAAGGGGTGACTTTGCTTCAGCCTCCTACCCCGATTTCTCCAACAACGGTGCCATGTGCGTAAGTTTCGGAAAGGCCGGTGCTGCTATGAATAAAAATATAGAACAATATCTCCAGGGGCATTGAAATATCGCATCTGTATTTTCTCGATAATACTGGATGCTGTACGTACATAGTTTCAATCGTGACGAAAGGGCACTATCCCAATTCCTACATCATGCGAGCAACTTGAACGCACACACGAGTTGCAGGATACTGTAGACAGGTAAACTGTATGTTTGGAAGTGGCTTGCATCACGATACCACGGACATCACTTGCACAGGACAGTGATGAAGAGGAAAAGCGTTGGCGACGTGAGCACCTACGCCTCCAGGTTGTAGGTATTTTTCTCAAGCTGAAAGGAATCATCACACGTTGTTCCAGAGAAGCAAGACTACCTGGCACGCACCTGAGCCTCGAGTTCTTTCCTGACTCTGTACTCTTCGTCGGCCTTGATGACGAGATGATGGTCGTCCAGGTCCTCGATGATGAAGCTCGCCTTCTCGTTCATGGTCAGAAGGATCTGTTTCACTGCGGGATCGCTGTTTCTTAGTCAGTCATCAGCTTGGGGCGGTGTTTTGTTTTTATTGGGCTGACCAGGTGAAGAGGACGCCTGACCGTCGATTGGGGGGAGATGGTGAGTGTTTGGGATGAAAATACGGGAGTCGGGACCAACCTTTGATGGCTCTCATTAGCGCGGTTTATCGGAGTCCCTGTATGCTGGAGTAGATGTTTGTCTGATATGTAAGTGGTGGAAGGGAAGGCTTGGAATCGGAAACACGCGTGGTTCGTATGATGGTTATCCGGGCCGGCGATGAAAAAAGGACTCGGAACAACGCCGCAGTAACATCACAAATGTTGGCTTGGTCTCTCAGCCTCGTCTACCACCGTCCCCGAGCCATCCCCGGCCACCATCTCCAGCTACTGCCCGTTCACCGCAGCCTTTCGTCCCGCAAAACACCAATGCCTCTCCCATCCAAACCCGACGTTTCGTACGTTCCCCTTCAGCTCAAACACGTCCATCTCATCTCAATATAGCCTTGCTATCTAATCTTCCCGAAACTCACAATTTGATCCCCTTGCTGAACTTCCTATGTCTTGGTGCACGGCTATATTCTTATAATGTACTGTAACCCTCGACTCTTCATCCTGATCGACGCGCTATGCCGTCCTTCCCCAGCACACAGGTCGTTAGGCCCACATACGCTCCAGAGAGTGCGTGAGCAATCCCACGCGGTACCCCGGGTTGACCTTTGCTCGAACAGACGTGCCGCCGACCTTTATCAGCGTACCATTGAGTGCGATCGAGGCATCAAAGAGGCTCGCAGCGTATACCGCAGTCGACCAGTACGTGAAGCCGGAACATAAAGTGCGCTGCTTTCTTTTCCCTTTTCCGCTGCACATGGACCAATGACGTATACCGCTTGAAGGTCATCGGCATCGGTTCTGGTATGTCCATCCCCGGCCCTCCTCTCGATGGGCAATGGGAATCGCACAGCATTCAGTATGAGAATCTCATCCACCTATGTACTCGAAATTCAGTTCGAACCCGGCGTCCCGATCGAAGTCGTCCCATTCGCATACGCAAAGGTCCTGCGAAACCTACATGAAGTGATCGGGTCGCCAAATGCGACTCTCAGGATGGCCATTAAAAAAGGTGCGTTTCGCATTCTGTATCTCCATCTATCCCTTGTTCCCCCTCCTATGCTTCAACAAAATCCAAGATCGTATGTTAACGTAACTTTTCTCCCTACTTTGTTTCGTACCCCAGCCGGCCCTGTGGTGACAGACAACGGGAACTTCGTCATCGATGCGCCATTTGACGAAAAACATATGATTGATCCGTTTAAGGTGAAGTTGTGGCTCGAGCTCACTCACATCCCGCTATGTCATGGTTGAGGAACTGACGAAACGTATATAATTGTAGACGATGGCGAAAATAAAATTGCTGACGGGCGTGGTGGAGGTCGGGTTGTTCTGCCATTTGGCGCAGGCGGCATATTTCGGAAACGAGGTGTGTTTTGTGTATCTGCATTTTCCCCTTTTCTTTTCTTTTCGTTCTCGTTCTCGTTTTCTGGTTGATTGTCAACAATTGAAGTTGAGGGATGTGCTGAAGCTTATGTCCGGTGTGTGTTTAGGATGGGAGCGTTACGATCAAGAGGAACGATGGGTCCGTTGAGCAATTGCTTTCGCCCTGAAATGGTTTGCTTCCTTTTTCTTAGCAATTGCTAGGGTGGACTGTTTTATCTACGCACGTACTGTATATACGCTGGGGTACAAATGCTGGATATTTTGTTTCTATATAGAGAGTAACTTTGTGATACAGTGCATGCTGCGATATTCTGAATGGCCCAAGTGCGATACTCCTTCGGACCGCCGGGCCGTACTAGTACTACTCCCACCAAGAACACTACGACCGGCGAAGGCGGCTTAACCGAACTTCAACCAAATTCAAGTTGACGCGTCGAAAGAAAACCCTAGAAAACCCTTTCACTCTAGGCTAGCCTCCGAGTTCTTTGTCGAGCTTTTCATCTGTTCCCCAAGTATTCAACTGCCATTGACTTTGATGCGCATTTTCCTCAAACGTCGGAAAAATCCTCTCTCACCCAGACATCACTTGCTCTGAGACTCCCCTTCGAATGGGGGAGGCATTCTGTACCGCGTCACGTCACCGTCTTTACCAGTTCATAGTTGCTCCAAGCAATGTGATTGGCCGCTCCACAGCTGAGACCTAATGAGGACGCCAGTAGAAGTGGACCATCGGAAACGCAGTGGCAACCTTGAAGAACATCTTCGCAGGATCTTACGCCTCTCCGGTCCAAACCAACCTCACAACTGTTTCGTCGGTGCAGGCAGATTCCAAAATAGTTGACTGGTGGGTCAAGCCAGGAACTGTGAGGAACGCGTCTGCGTACGTTTGATGCTTATGATGATATTTCAAACTGTCTGACAATCAGCTATTCAATACAGTATCCAAGCCAATATTTTGGACTCTCAGGACCCACTGGCTGGTCCTGTCATGGAGTCACAGATTGGAAGTGTCGTCGTGAATGGTACCAACGTATGTGAACCGAACTTCATACTACTGTTAAGTTCGACGCTGAGAGCATTTCTATTGTTAAGGTCGTCCTCCATGAGCAACAAGTCACCGATACTCACGTTTAGCCAAGGATGGCCATTCCAAGGCATCGCTGATGGAACATACTCTATCTACAACGCCCAGTACCCAAACTACCTCTGGGACCAATGATGGGCTGCAGCAGCGGATGGCACATCCATCAATGCCAACTATTTGAATTTGAATCCGAACTAGCAGGTACGCTGAGGTGCCCCTTCAAGTTCTTTTTCTGGCGTTCATGAATGAACTAACTTCCCGATATAGTGGACTTTCAAAAGCTACCGGAACGGCATCTACACGATCGTCAACGGGCTTGGTACCTACGCTTCATTTATGCAGACCAACGAGACCAGCCCGGACGGGACCTTGCAAGCCAATAATAAGCGTCGTATTGGTGGATCTCCCAGGCAACAGGAAGCAGGCTACTAGTAAGCATTACGAACTTGGCATTCGTATTTCTCTCTGGCCTTGTTATGACTTATAGTACTTGTAGCGTCCAGGCTGTTGATCCAACTGTCAAGACCGCCCTTGATAGGACTTTGCTAACGATCACGTCGGGCACGATCGGGGCGCCGGTGAGCAAAAATTCCTCGATTGCTTTTAGCTAAATCTTTCATTCTTAATATGTTGTTTCTTCATCACAGATCACCCTGAGGCAAGAAGGCATCGTTACCCCTTCTGGCAGTGGACTCTTCGCAAAGTCCCGGTCTTGCCATCGTGATTGGGATCAAATTGGGATGAGTTTCGATGGCTTCAAGTCCTAGTTTTTGTGCTACTCGACCAAGTTCGTCTGTCCTTTAATCCTTCATGTTATGCCTGGACTTTGTTATAACGATATTCAGTTGTTCTGCTGTTGCTTTTGCTTTTTAAGCTTTATCATGGAACGTCTACATCGACGACGGCGACGTTGATCAGATAACATAGCCGCCTTTGACCTACGTTGAGCCCTCTCCGCAGGAAACTGTTCCATAGCTCCGCAGGCTGCTCGCCTCTATCAGTTCCGTCAAACTGGACAACTTTCGATTTCTATGTCATTGTGACTGCATCGATTCAACATCCACGTTTGTTTAAAGTCAAAAGCAGAGATTAGATAAGATTAGATGAGATTCTTATCATATCTTCCCTTTCTCCTTGCAACCCTTTCATCTTTCACCCTTTCATCTAGTCATCCATCCCTTCCATATAAGCCCTTGAGCCCCCCCTTCCTCTCATATAACGAAAGCAATGTCCTCTCCAGCGGCTCCCTCCATCGACATCACACAGGCACAACGGATCATCGATTTCCACTTCGGAGGGACGGACGATCATTTGACGATCGCGAAGCTCGTCGAACTGGAGAACCAAGGATACAGGTACGCGTCGCCCCGCCCTCACAACTTACGCGCCTGAATCCACACTCCCAGCCACACGCCTGACCTCAAAACCTACGTCGCCGACCTTCATAAGCCGGGATCATCATCACTACCCGTCTCCTCCTGCTTCCTCACCATATCCCATCCCACCCCTACAATATCCCCCGTTGATATCTATCCCAGGCCCTCCCTCCCACTCATAGCCCATCTCGTCTCGCTCATCCGTAAACACACCGACATCCCCATTCGTGAATCCACACTCAACACCTCCCTTAACACAGTCCCCTTCCACTACCTCCTCTCTCCTCTCTGCCCTTTCCTCTCACACACCCTCATCTCCCTTCCCCGCGCCCGTGCAGCCGGCCTCCTCTCCCCGCAAGCAGAGCTAAGAATCGAGCTCCTCATCGGGCAATTCCTGGGCCAGCTGCACAGCGGTGTCCAGAACGACTGGTACGGCTTACCGATCCTCGGCCCCGGCGAGGGCGGTGGCGAAGAGCGATACAGCTGGCAGGAAACGTTCACGGGACTGCTAGATCGCGTGCTCACTGAGCTACAGGAGCGCGAGGACGAGTACGCGTTGGGTTTGAACTATTCAGACGTGCACCGCTACCTCTCCCGCGCGATCGCGTCATTCCTGTTCGACGACGTCGAGGTGCCCTCGCTCGTCTGGCTCACTGGGTCCGAGCACGACATCTACGTCACCCTGCCTTCTCCTTCCCCAACTTCTTCTTCTTCTTCGTCTTCCTCGTCCTGGTTCTCTTCACCCACACCCACACCCACACCCGGCACAATAGCCGCCATTCTCCCCAACGTCGCACATGCGCTCTGGGGCGACCCGCTTCTTGAGTCCCTCATGATGGGTCCCGTCCTCGGGGACGGCCCCTCCCGCGCGTTCATGGAGGGATACGCAGGCGGGGGTGGGGGGCCCGTGCTGGTGTTTGCGAGGCAGAAGACCAAGAGGGTGTGGTATACACTGTTTTTGGCTGGGGTCATTTTGTTGCGGTATGGGCCGGGCGGAGAGGAGAAAGATGGGAATGAGAAGGGGGAGGAGGAGTGGATCACTGAGAAGAGGAGGTGGGCGAGGGACGTTATTGGGCGGTGTGTCGAGTATTTGAGGGATGCACCGTGTTATTAGTTGATTAGGGGATGGGTGGATTTGTTATATCTGGATTATCTACTCACTTGCTTGCTTGCACACATATATTACATAGATCGCTTTATTACATTCCGGAGTCACTCCCTATACTACCACTTCAGATTCTTGCCTTTTCGTTGATCACATCACTCAGACATGTTGGAAAATCTTCAGGTGCTCATCTTTATACTCATGCAGTCATACAATACTGTGGAATACACATCATTTGCAAGATACAAATCTAGAGACATGTTATTCATTCTAGACAAAGCACAGAACTTGCACACTGTATTCAGCGATGGAGACAAGCCTAGAAGGACCAGGAATACAGAGGCTAGCAGAATTATAGCTTAGGTCAGTTATAGTTCGGGAGAGCAGCACACGTCGTTGTACCTAGGAGAACTACAACACTGGCACGCAACCACACACCTCGTTCACCTGTTAACTGACCTCCCCGCAGAATCGCCTCGACTGAGCCCACTTGCTTGATTCTTCTCGAGACGCGGGAACCGTAGCACAGGCTAGGAACGACTCAGCCTTCAACATTAGTATCCACTGCTGAATGCGTGTCATTTCTTGCCTTTCCATCCATTGCTCGAACGTGACCTAATCATCGGCTGCTCATCTTCATGATCAATTCGAACCCCTGCAGAGCCGTACAATAGTTAAGTAAGCATGTACTAGAGAAAATACGTATATCAAAAAAGGAATGTTCAAGATACTAGAGCGCAGCCACTCATAGGTAATTCGGGACTCAGGAGGCTGGGGGGTTGAACGGCGCTTGGATAAAGATTCAGACACGCAAACATCGCATCCGTATCGGATGGTTTGGAGAGGAACAAAGGAACGAGCAATTGCAACCGCAAACTTCCCTCCATTCAAGCCTCCTCCTTCGAGTGCGCAGCGTCATACGCCGACTTCGAGGCTTTGTAGACCGAGAGGTATGGCTGAAAAGTGTCGTAGAATCACAAAAAGAAAGGATGGGAAAAAAGTGTCAGACACAACCCATGTGAGGGAAAACACGAACAACACACACCTCCTTCTCCGCCTCCGTCATCCCGCGCCAAAGCTCACCCGTGGTCTGGGCGACCTGGACGGAGGACATACCTTTGATATCGTGATTCTGGCGGTACGCCGTCGAAAACCTGTTAAGTAAGCAAGAGCGGTGGGGTCAGCATGGCGGATATATACACAAGATACCAAATCCAGGGAAGCGAATGCAAGATCACGCAAAAGATGGGGCAAAGATCAACGATGCGAAGAAAAATATACAGCGAGCAAATAAGACAAAAAAAGCACATACAAGACAAACGCGTTCAGCGGCTTCCTCTCGCCCTCGGGGGTCCTGACATGCAGCCGCTTCTTGCCCTTCTCCGCGCGTTTCTTGTTGATGGCTTGGAGCATACCGCGGTCGAGGTTGCGCATGAACTCTTCACGCTTCGCATTGGCCTCTGAGCGAAGTGGCACGATTTCCTGCCTGATACGCTGTGTGGGTCGAGAAGATGATCATAGATTAGTACATGGTTTACAGCTTCAAGTAGATGTAGAAGGGGGAGAAGTAGAACGGGGAGAAGTCGCAGGTCTCTGAGATGAAGGGAGTTTCAAGTAGATGCAGATGGATTGTGACGAGGTTTCAGATAGTCGAGTAAAATTTTTTTAGTGTGATAAATATTTGGAAGAGCGAACAAGAACGGAAAGGCACGATATGCAAGAGATGCATAGAAATCATGATCATAAACGTACCTCCTTCTCCTCTTCCGGGAGCGCCTTCCACGCGACGCCCGCGTCCTTTGCGCGCTGCGTCAGGTCGACGCGCGACACCTTAGGCAGGCCCACACAGTAGTGCCGCTGGAAATAATGCGTGAACGCAGTCGGGCCCGAGCTGGGGATTTTCAGGCCGCGAGTGACGTCTTTTGCGTTTTTTTTTGAGTTTCATAAATCGTGTGTTGGGGGTTGCGAGACAGAGACAGGGATGAAGCCTGTCAGTTACGTATACAAACATGAGAGAGGAGAGCCACAACTGCACCTTTCTTCTTTTCCTCCTTCTTGGCTGAAACACAAACGCGTCTTGTGGGAAGAGGGTTCATGCTTGTTCAAAAAAATGGCGACATACGTTTCTTCTTCTCCGCCGGCTTCTCCGCTGTGCTCTTCTTCACCGCGCTCTTCTTCACCGCGCTCTTCTTAGCCTTTGGCTTCGTCTCCTCTGCTTCGGCCTTGGGCTTGGCTTTGGTCTTCGTTGCGGGTTCGCGCACGATTGCACTGGTCAACAACGAACGCGCCTGTATCTGTGGTGAAATCTGGCTCAACGTCCGGGTAGCGGTCAGCAGCGGCAGGCGGCGCAGAGCCGTAGTTCTGAAGACGGAGAGCATCATGGGCGTGGGGAGGGATTTGGTTAGGGAAAGAAAGGAAGAAGGAGAGTAAAAACGGAATTTGACAGGGAGGTGTCACTGTTGGGCGCGTGACGGTGGTGATGGAAACTCTTGTGACGTTTGACTTTGTGTGCGTGTAATTGGCGGAGGCTTGGGGAAATAACTCCTCCCGTGGTTCAAATAGGATTCTGCACTTCAATTTGGTACATAGTTGGCGTCATGTCGGATATGTCGCCTCCACCTCGAGTTGCTCGCATCCTCACTATTGACAAAGCGTCTAGTCATGTGTAACGTACTCACAGCGGCAACATTACGAGCCTACGATCATATTCAACTTTTCGATAACTTTTTGAAGAAAGCTCAAGAGGCCGTTAGACTGAGGGTGATCGATTAGTAAATTTGATCCGCATTCATCCTTGGCACTGTTACACTTATGAGAGTCGTCGAAGGGCTGGGGTTTGGCTAAAAAGCAGTATGGACGCGTGGAAATGGTATGGAACAGACAGGAAGTTAAGTTGTTTATGGGACGGCGTCATGTGCGGCCAAATTGGACGATACATTGTTGCCAGAATGTCACTGCCGTCTACTTACCAACCAATGAGCATCATGGAAAGTGCATCGAAACAGTATCTCAGCCATGAGGCATCCAAGTCGTTCGGCAAAAGTAGGTCAGATAAATAAGGAACATAGGATGGAATGCAAGGAGTGACGTGGTCATACACGTGCGAGGGTATGAAGTACATAATGAGGGTATCGAGTTGTCAATAGTTTCAATAAAGGAGGTTATTACCACCTATCACCATTTATCGAGCATGAATTGAGAGCGTTCCTGTTGTGAGCAGTGAAAAATGAGTTCACGAGAATGCTGGTCCGGCGATGAACATACCTTCAAACGCCCGAGATTGTGGACTTTTGCAATGTTAACGATAGTCCGCAGCTTCCGTCGCATATCTGTCTTGTTGAGAGTAAATGCCTGAGTCCCAGAGCATTGGCAGTACATCGAGACATTGTCTGAACGAATCTGCTGGCATTTGGAGCATCGTAAATCTTGCTGAGCGAATGTGACCTCAATCGTCAAGACCATTTGCATCAAGACAAACTCTATGGTCGTTCTATCGTATTCGCCACCACAATTTGCACAGAGCCATTTCGAGGATATGTCGATATTATTCGGCATAAGCTCCGGATCTCGACAAAAGTCGAAATCACGCAAGACATCGCAGTGGCGGCATGGTACGTTGTGCAACTTGAGTGGCTCGCAGGGGTTGCGGAATATGGCTTCATTGGCAAATTCTCTGACCCCGACTAGTTCGAGGAGGTTCCTTTTCAGTAGACCAATTTCGACTTGATGATCCTTCGCCAGAGCGAAAGTTGCGCAGACGAACTTGATAAGCTCCAGAACCGGGTTCACCAGGTGAAGATGAGAGCCAGGTCGCACGGGAAATTCAAAATCCCCATCGATTTCGCCATGCAGTTTGTAGTCGCGATACCTCTCCTCCGCGTTGCCGATGACCTTCAAAAGCTTCCGAGTGAGACGGCGAGTGATGAATTCCAACACGGCTTCCATCTCCTTTATCTTTCCTGCATCGCGTTGGGTTAGATCAGGTCCTCCATTGGGTAGCGCACGTGACGGGGCTCGTGAAGCACCGTTAGTTCTCTGCTTTATTTTGAAAAGCTCTACAATGAAAAACTGAACGACCTTATAAAACTCGTCCTGTAAGGCAGGAGGAAGGAAGCTTTGGATGTTCCAGCGCATCTCCAGCGAGAGTTCATCAGGAGGTTCTAATGCCAAAGGATCTTCGCACACGATACCTCCCATGTTGGCTTGATCCATGAAAAGCAGGAAGTCGTAAAACCTATCGGTGTGCAGATAGATATGTTGGAAGAGTTCATGGGAAGTGACAGCAGTCGTAATGTATGTCGCGTATGCATGAGCCGTTCCTGGGGGTTTCGATGTAGCGAGAAGAATGCGGCTGAAATCAGCATAAACCACACGGGATCCAAGACGCTTGAATTCTGCAAGCATTTGGATAAATGTCTTCCTCATGAGGCCATGAACGAAGCGATGGATACTTGGATCATACAAGTTCGAGGCGCTGGAGCTGATCCACCTCCAAAAATGATCGATGGCGAGAGTGGCAGGACTTTCTAAGCCGTATTGGATCTTGTCTAAAAGCCACGCTTTGATCATGGATCTCAAGATGTGGAACATTTGCGTCGAGACGTTCGTTTCTCCCAACGACAGGTCTCGATGAGGTTCGCCGTCCTTATATTCGTCCAGAGTATGAGAAACAGAATCGAAAGCTGTGGCACCACCACTTCCTTCCAATTCGTTCACCATGACGGACTGAAGGACCGAGTTAACGGCGAGATTGCGAACCGTGACTTCGAGACAAACGTTAGCATAGCATCCAGGTGATAGAAACTCCGTTTTGGGGAATTCCTCCATTGGCCGTTGGTCATTTTCAATTCCTCCTAGATCGGGATGTTCGCCAATCGACCACCACAGCACGATGTCCTGATCAATCAAGCGACGGGCGAAACTGATATCGGACAAATAGAGAGGCTGGTCTCCTTCCACATGCCCGATCGGGACGTCGTAATAATTAGCCAGAGACGCTAATCGATCGATCCAAATCCCCATAGACAAATATCGACTAAGCATCTTTTGGGAGACATGAGATTGCCATGGGAATACATCCAACGTATGAGGTGCTTTAGCTTTGGACATGGACAGGACTGGAAATTTCGAAAGTTTCGGAACCAGTCGATCGAAATATGCTTGATCTTTGCTCGAAGAGATAACCACAGTATATGACTTATCCTCCATAAGACCGAGTTCACGAGAGACTGCCTTTAAGGCTGTGATGTCGTTGCTGTGGTAAGTCGTCGTGAATTCTCTGGTGTCAGGGTACACCACTGAATTGCATTGTCCATAGCTTTGGTGACGTTTCTGCAGGAGCTCAGAGTATATTTCTTGCAACCGACCGATAGGTTGTCGACGTGTCGCTGGATCAACGAGGTGAAGTTTAACGGGCCCTGCAGGGAGGAAAGTCGCAAAGACATGTAGGGGGGCGCTAGCAGAGCACGCGTGATAGAGAAAAATATATTTTCCGGTTTTTCCGCCATCAAGATACGAATGACGAGATGAGGTTGAATTGATGCGGCCCAATTGACTCAGATCGAGGCCAACCTGCTGTGCTCGATTCAATGTCATGGCGGAATCTTCGACGAAGCAAGTTTTGCCCAGCTTAAGCAAGCCTCGAACAATGAGAGGTATCTAATTTCAATGGGGTGAGAAATTGAAGAATCATGCCAGGCAAAATGCTACCTGTTGTTCAAAGACTCCGTCCACATTGGAGTCATTCGTAAGGTCGATGAAATGCTCCTGGATGTCACGATAAACATTCTCGCGAACAGATATCTTGTATAATTGTCGGCAGGGCATGTCCCGGGGTAGATTGCGAGTAACCTGTTCGATTGAATAGTATTCCGAACGGAAAAGGTCGTCTTTACCAGCTTGCTTTAGATGCACGTAAAACTCCCGAGGGATGCGCAAAGGAACGGAAACCAGCTCGGAATCGACGGACAGCCACAGAATAAATCGTCCGGGGATTTTGCTCGGACGAATTTGAACTATATCCCATCTATGATTGGCCCGTACTCGGGCACTCCGGAACATTGTGGGCATAGCTGTCGAAGTGGCGCCTCCATGACGGGCGTCCTGCCTCTGTTTCCACGTTGGCCTAATTGCCTTGATCCAGGCAGAGTAGTTCACCGATGGGTCCGGCAATAGAACAAGTTCAGGCTCGGGCTCTGGAGTTGGTGTACGGGCTGGGCGACGGTTGACAACAGCAATACGAGGACGAATTCTCGCACTTTCCTCTGCTCCGAAGTCTTCGATATCCAAAGGTTCTGCTCCACCTTGTATCTCATCGCCCGTCGCCCGTGAAAAGAAATCGGTAACTTTGTTCTGTTTGAACTTGTCGATAGCGCCTGCGACCCGGCGATGCAGCCAGTCGGGATGGCGGATGCGTGGCACGGGATTTGCAACTTTCTGCATCGCCGCTGGAATAGTGATGAGCTTCTGGATCACAGAGCCTAGACGTTCAATATAATATTGCCAGTCCAATATCGAGCGCAACTCGAAATTGATAAGGCTGCTGTCCTTCAACCATTTGCGAAGATACATGCGCTTGACGCTTTCCTCTGCAGAAAAGATGGCCACAGGGACAGCGCGCTCAGTGACGGGAGCACCGATGGGCTTGGCCGAAATGATGAACTTGCAAGCCAGACCTTTGTCCTTCACCATCTGGTCTCCAAGGAACTCTGCGAGGCGTTTGGCAGTACTTATTGAGGTCGACTTTTGGCCACCGTATTCAGCCAACGTCTTGGACATACTTCGGTTCTCTGCAATCAGTTCGACAAGCTCGTCATCGCCCAGGCTTTCAGCTTTGCTGAACAGGACGTCCAGCCACTGGTCGGCAACTTGAGCCACAGCGGTATAACACTCTTGGGTCGTTGTGCCGAGAAGAAACTTTTCGAATATCTGGGATTGAAAAATCTTGATGAGCTGTAATTCGCCTCGACGCTTGACCTCGAACCCTTTCAGTTCCGCTAGGCTGCCATCGTCGTTGAACACTGCATAGCGCTTTTTCAGTAGCTTGTCCTCTTCTTTTGATGATGGCAGAATCATCGCTCGGTATGGGCCGTCGAGCTCGAAAAAGATGGAATTCTCGCTGTGGATGACGTATTCGCCAGTTTCTAGGTCAAGGTCGTGGTATTGGTGGTTGGTGAATTGGTCGTGTACTAGATGGTTAAGCATGGTGCAGGGATATGAGAAGCCTAGTGGTTTTCCGTTCTCGAGCTTGAATTGGAAGTTTTCTGGGAATACGCCAGGAAGCATGCACCAAATTCCGTCCGTGTCGAGCTCCAGCGGTCGGCCAATTTGCTCAACCAGAGCACGGGCCATCTGGATGATGGTGGCGCCCGTCAGGCAAGTGATTCCTGCCATTTCCATCGAATGCCAGCGGGCGCCTTTACGCATGACGTATCCATAGAAGGAGTTCAGTATACACTTGTGCGCAAGTTGCAAGGAATCGTAGATGACGATCATCTTCTTCGCCTCATCGATTTCGGTGACAGAACCCCCTTCACCTAGAATCGTATCGAGAGTCTTCTTCCACGTTTTATGCAGCCCCTTATACTGGTACCGTCGGTCACGGAATGTGCGCACAGTATCCACATAGAATGGGTTTTCCCTCTGGCAGACGATAGCCTCCCGGTTCTCGACTCGAGTGTCTTTGGTCTTCTTGTATACTTTACGAGAATAGTCGCCCAGCCTCTTGTGCAAAAGAGCAGTTTGCTCAGCATCAGAAAGATCAGCGAATCGTCGCTGTGGACCACCGGGTCGTTTGGAAGGGAAAGTCTCTTGGTTGAGTGCGTGCTTGATCATGTTGAACTCGTCCCTGAGAGCGGGAAAGAATTCTCCCCTCCATGCCCACTCGAGGCGCCGGTCACATGTTTTTCCAGGCCTGTTGTAGTCGCAGACAGCACAAACTGATTCGTCCACCATAGAATCTGGTTGTAGGCGGTTGGACAACATAATATTCGGGTACATGGCTGCTACATCCAAATGATAGATGAGAGGCTTGTCCGTTCGCTTAGGATTATCACGCATAAGCTCCAAAGCAGTCTTGATTTCAGCTTTGACCTCCTCGTAGTTCGCGACCTGATCAAGGGTGGAGCTGTTTTCTTCGACAATGCAGAACGTTAAAGCAGCATCGAGATCATCGATCAACTTTCAAAAGAATACATCAGATGGTGGGATGAGATGCTGCATACAGACTTACCTGTTGAACAGCCGAAGGGACAATTTTGAAATCGATCGGGATATCACTTCGGAAGACGCCAGCTTCAAGTGCCTCTACATGCCCACCAACGTAGGTCTCTGACGCAAGTAGATGACCGTTATACATGTTTCCGCTAGCTTCCTCGTGCCGGTTGGGCATGATAATATGGCCTCGATATGCTTCGACCTGAGGATATTTGAGAAAATCATCTTGACGTGAGAGGGATATCTTACCATAAGCAATGTCTCACATAGCGTCCCAGTCCCCTTTCGAAGGACTTCATCTGGGTTCAGGGGGATAATGTTGCATAGAGAGAAAATGAAGGGGTTGACATATTTCATATACAAGTAGTAGGTTGCGACCGCATCGGAGACGGAATATTGGGCCAAAACTTGGGGTTGCTCAATCGCATAACTGAATGGGGCAATGAATGAATATCGTTGACGGCAAAAAGTTCAAGGGAGCTTACGGCGTCATGAGTTCAGGATCGAGTTCAATGGGGTTGTAGCCAAGTTTAGCAGTGGTCACTGCCTTCAAACCTTGGCTCCCCTGTGGGAGGTATGAATCTCGCTTTACCCATCGGAAACAATCCATATGCACGCATGTCCGGCTTTTGTATTCGTCTTCGGAGTCCTTCGCGAAACCAGTTTCCAAGTACATGTTAATCCCGTTGGCCTGTGAGCGGGCATCAAGGAAGGGGAAATCGAAAAAGTCGCCGTTAAAGGTGGCCATCACTGTGGGTTTCACATCCTGAATGTGAGAGAAAAATCGTTGGATTGTCGCAGCCTACAAAAATGTGAGCAATTCATTATTTTTAGAGTAATCAAAGATACTCGCTTCATCCGGCTCATTGAATACTATGAATGGCCCTTCGTAACCCTCTTTTGGCGTATACTCAAAGTCGTCAATATCCTCACTCACAATCTCTCGATTTGTGATCAAATAGCCTTGTCCGTCGACCATGTATGAAATCATCATGACCTGGTCGATAGCCTGATCCGGAAACTTGAGTGGTGCCTTTGTCGTCTCGATATCGTACGCCATAACAACGGGGTCAGCTCGCTTGACTTTCTCCACCATTTGTACGAATGACGGCTGCCCCGCCGTGAATGTGACAGCATACCACAGACCAACGCGGATGTCGTTGTCAATTGCAACCCGAAGGTAGTATGGCACATCAAACTCCCGAATATCGATGATACTTTCGCGAGGATCCTGGTCCCGCGCGCCTTTGAATCCATTCCTGGCCCCACCCAGGTCCGCCCACTCGTCGCCTTCGATTTCAATATCCATGGAAGCACTAACTGCCGCACTGACGACCTCAGCGTAAGCGTCGACCGCGTCCCGTTTTGCGCTGTTCGCAAGTGCCAGTGGCATTACATCACGCCGGACGGCGAGAAGGTCGGATACGTTCCGAAAATGTAGTTGTAGATATAGGCGTCGATGTCCCATGAGGTGATTGGGTAGTTTGAGATCTTCCTTCTTTTCTCGCGTTATGCGACAGACGAGGCCTTCGTACTTCTTGTTCAACCACTCCTCAATAATTGTCTCCGTTCCGCTCTACACACAGCGTCAGAGAAGATATGCATATAAAAGAACTAACACTACACACCTTACAGCCTATGTAGAAATAGGGCTCGTGTTGCAGGGTGCATTTGAACATGCCTCCGTCATCCTGAATGAAGTAAAAGTCAACTGCAGACTTCCCAGAAGGCCAATCAGCGTCTTTAATTAATGTCTAAGGAGAGCATTCAGTAAGACTCCGGACCATCATACTCGACGTTACCTACGGGATGCATGTTGACCAACCAGCCCTCCTTCCGGCCACCCTCCTGTATCCGCGTAAAACCGAGCTTCTCGTCAATCTCATCTGCCATTGCTACTCTCTCAAATCTCTCCGCAAGCTGTGTGCCGCCATCCTCGCGCTTGGGTCCGGCTTCACCAGCCTTGGCACCTCTTCCTCGTCCCCGCCCACCACGCCATGAACCACCCCTTCGTCCACGAAATGACCCTCTCCCTCTATCGCCTCCACGCGCTGAAGAAAGTCCAAATGCTCCTCGGCCTCTGGCCATCGTGAAGGGTGTTGACTGGTCGAGACTTAAGGAGAACGGGGAATGTTAATGAGAGTTTGGGGTGACAAAATTGTGACGTGCGTGTGACGGGTCGCGTCGCGCAATCACGAGACTAATCGCAGAATCGCGACAGATCGCGACTGTCTGCGGACCATTGCCAGTGTTATTAACAGTCAGAGACTGGTTGGATAGAAGTGAAGCCCGTTGCCTTGTTACTCTACCTAGGTTACTGATACATAGACATTTTGACCAATCAAACAAACAAAAAGGTCGAATAAAAAAGAAGAGAATAATCATACATAAGGAATGAATGCGAAGATATCATCATAAACATCATAAACTCGTCATGGCATATGTCAATGCCATAGGGCGCATAAGAAATGGAAGAGGCTAATATCCTTCATCCTCCTCCCTCACACTCCCCGCCAACCCAGGCCACCTTCCTCCGTGGCCCCCAACCCCAATGTTAATTCCCATATCCAGCCCATCCATGCTCGGACGCGGCTTGAAACTCTCCCTCCGTGCCCTACTCGCCTTCTTCATCACACCAGCAGCATGGTACCCACCACTAGCATACCTCGTACCATATCCTCCTGACACGACATTCACCGTTGATGATGTGCTCCTCCCAGCTGCGTAACCGGCAGCATAACTTGCAGCGCTCGGGACTCTTCCATGTCCCAACGCATGATACTGTGTGCCCGGTTTCGGAATCGGCATAGCAAGCGGTGCATGCCGAGGTAACGACGACTGTGCACCGCTCGGTGTCCGCGCTGGGATCTTCGAAGGGGATGCAGCCCTGATCCCATTTCCCGCACTGTTCGCACCTCGGTAAGCACCAAGCGGTGCCCTGCCATAGCTCGGCGTGTGTCCATTTCCGTTTCCACCACTTCCCTGACGATGATGTCCCACGCTGGGAGGCTCTGTAACGCCCAGTCTCTGACGCTTGTTCGGAACAGATTGCGACACTGGCCCAGGTCGTACGGCTGGGGTGACCACCCCAGTCTTTGTCCCGGGAATATAGGCGTGAGCGGAGTTTACTGGTGTGGTAGCACGAGGCGGTACTGAACCTGCTCGTGCAGGCTTTCGTTTGTTCTCCTGGTCCGCGGCGCTGACCGTCTCCATGAGAATCTGCAGGATGCTCTCCCCATGTACGAGGAAGGGACGTTGAGCGTCTTGTTCCCAGGCAGGGATGGAAGCTAGAAGATCTTGTTCAAGCTGAAAACATGTTCTTAAAGGCCTTTCCGGAAAAGCTAAGAAATCAAACTTACTCTGGGCTTCTCCTTCGATACCCTCTTTCGCATCTTCTCCTCTCGAAGAAGCCTTCCAGGATCTCGACCTCGACCGAGAAGACGCGTCTGATCAGATGCAGCGGCCGCCAATTCCTTCTCTTCTTCACAGATATCGAAGTATTTCTTGATACTCGCCAATAGCGGGGCTTTCTGCCTTCGCTCTTCCTTCAGTCGCCTAATCTCATCCTCGTGAATGGTCAATAGCTCTTCGGTATGCTCGTCTGTAGATAGAGGATGTCAGCTCTTTACCATTGGAAAAGGTGGCAACCACGGACCGTCCGCAAATGGAGCAAAGTCTGCTCTCTCGTCATCCCCAATCATCAAATCATCCCAAAGCTTCATGATTTCCTCCCTCGCACTCATCACAAACTGCCCCATTCGCTCCCGCTTCAATTCTAGCATCCTCTCAAGCTCCTCTTCGTACTCCCTTACAGTGTCTTCATTACTGCCTCGATGAGCCTCCACGAACGCGTCCATGTCCACCTCGCACACACCAAGTCTCTTCCACAATCCCTCAAGTTGGTCATACATAGCCTGGATATGAGCTTCTCTTCTGCGTTTCGTGTCTTCCAACGATGCTCGCAGATTCCCAGCCCATGACAGAAGGCCTGGGGTGGGATCTACGTTCTCAAGCCCAATCGGGATAGTCTGGTTCTCTGGCATCCCCTCATCGTCAGCTTCTTCGATCCTGGCTACGAACTTCGCGAAGATACTCTGGTATTCAGACTCCGGGGGTGGCAAAACGTCTTGCTGGAAGAGAAGCGAAGTCAGAGGTTTGGTACGTGACGCTGGTGTGGGCGTGGACGTGGCGAAAGGGTCGCTGCGCGTAGAGCAGGATGAGGAAGATCGAAGAGAGTTGGAGAAAGATGCGCCGAGGAAGTTGGAGTTAGATGACGAAGGCAAATCTTCCATTGAAGGGGGTATCATGCCCAATTCGGTATACAGCCAGTCGATCTGCACAAATGTCGCCGATAGTTGATGCAGTCGCTTAGCCTGTGGTTTCATGACGGTAAGGGCATGGACAATGATCGAGAAATGATTATCGATTTACTCACAACCTCGCCCTTTCCCCTTACAAGCTCTTTCTCAAGCTTCGAAAATCTTTCTGGCGTGACGTCGGAACTTATGTTTGGATCGTGTTGGTCTTCACCGACCGCTGGTGTAGGCTCTAAGATGTCTTGAGCATAGTACTCCTTCCCCAGAGTTCGTGCAAGGGCATTGAGACGATTTGTCAAAGTTGTCAGCTGCTCAAGCTTAGAATGGTACAACTAATTGACCGTTAACCTCTTCATGATCAATCGAAACACCATTGCCACTTACCTGCCGCAGCTTTTCCTGATGCTCCGTAAGCATCTCATACCTCCTTGGCAGGACCATTTCTTTACGCAGCTCTCCTACCGTACTGCCTGTGGCCTTTGTATTTCCACCCAGCGCTCTAGAATAACGTAGGCATTCGTTCTCAACGGCCTGGCACTTCTCCATCCACATGTCCACCTCTTTCCGGCGCTTCTCTATCTGGCTTTCCACGCTATGCATAAGCTGTTGCTGTAATGTTTTTAGTTCATCTTCTAGCGCGGTTGCAGGAAGACCAAGCTGAGCGTGTAGGGTCGGTAGCAGCTCTGTCTGGGATTGTAAATGGGTATGAAGCGAGTTAAGAAGTGATGTAAGCAGCTGAGACGTCGGCTGTGCCGCCATGGTGCACAATTATCGGTGTGGCGCGATAGAATGCTTGTGGTCGTTGTTTGCACCAGGCAAGATCGATGTGGTTGATGTTCAAGTTGAAGTCGCGTCAACCAATCCTCGACACGTGATCGTTTTGTCCGCTGAAATTCCCACGTCCAATCGGGCCCGCCGGTAGTCTCCCGTTAGTGTCGTGGGCAAAACCTCCCAGACCATTCGCCAATTGCCGGCGAGGCAAAACCCCTGGCAAAACCCCCTGGCGA
>JABCKG010007625.1:0-43670 GCA_018851835.1 Hypsizygus ulmarius | reverse complement strand
AGCAGATAGATGGCTGGGGCTGGCCAATAGTTGGATAGCTGAAAAAAATGTAAAGCTGGGCTTTACAGAGAGACCTTACTTCCCACAAAGTATCAGCTTGACCAATATATAGGCAATGCGAATACTCGACGTGGAGGTGTAAGGTGCTAGCGATTACATAATGCATCAAACTAACTAAAAAGGCAGCCTCAGAAGGTCTTGCCAAATATCGCCATATATGGTCTAGAGACCGTCCCGTTACAGCATGCCACTCCATGTTGTTGCATATAGTTTCTATTCAAGACTCGCTTTGAGGTGGGATTTGTTTTATAGAGTCATTTATCTCTGAGGCTCTGACCTCTATCCAAGTCTAAGTTTGTTGTCAGTCAAGGTCCCAGAAAGTCTGGTACCTGATCTTATGATTGCTACAGGCATGTTTTCAAACCGATGTGATTGTTGGTGCGAGGCTGGGTTGAGAAACCCAAATGGTGGGCTGCCGACAACTGTCAGCAAAGGCTGGAGATGAACAAGGGGATTTTCAGGAATGTCCAGAGGAGGATAGGGCACCACTGTAGGATGCACTAGAATGTGTCAGGATGTAACCAGAACATGTCAGAACATGTCAGAATGTGACCAGAACATATCGGAATGTGACCAGAATGTATCAGAAAGTGATCAGAGGGTATCGGGTTGGTGCACCAGAGTCATACTGAAGCTGTAGGGGAGTCATACAGGAGTCGTCTCAGATGGAACTCGTTCTGAGTGTGAAAAGAGATGTATTCAGAAAGTGGGAAGAGAATTTTACCTCTGAAGAGGGAGCTGGGGGAAACTAAACTAACTAGTTTTACTGATCTGATGTATTTATAGTAGTTCCCAATTGTGGGAAAGCAGAACCTGGAACTCTGGACCTCCCAAATACGTCACTGAGGAAATGGGAGTCATTGGGACCCGAAAGATGAGTCATCGGAACCCAAAATGTGAGTCATCTGGATGTTCAATGGCCCAATAAACCCATGGGAATCTGGAGATCGGAACATCAGAACATCGGAGTTGGAGAGCCGGAGTCATGGAAGTGTCAGGAACATCAGAAAACTATCAGAGGAGTTGTGTGGGAGTATGTGTCATTACAGATCCTCTGCCTAGTCAGTGAGGGAACCTCACACCGATGAAGGAAAAAGTCTGCTGATCCACTAGGATGATGTAATGGGACGGTCTCTAGACTGTATATGGCAATATTTGGCAAGACCTTCTGAGGCTGCCTTTTTAGTTACTTTGATGCATTATGTAATCCCCAGCACCTTACACCTCCATGTCAAGTATTCGCATTGCCTATATATTGGTCAAGCTGATACTTTGTGGAAAGTAGGATCTCTCTGTAAAGCCCAGCTTTACAGATGACCACTAGCAAACCACTAGTGTCCAGTGTTTTAATGGCTATATTTGGTTCGCAGAGGGTGAGTTCATGGTAACCTCTCGTTTCAATTCAAAATAACCATGTATTGCAGGATAGCATTCAGGCTCTATTTTTCTGGTGGAAGGACAAGGATACGGTCTTGGCCCAGGATCTATCAGGACAATCTTCTGAGCTGCCGAAAGAATACAAGGAATTGATGTCGCATAATTAGATCATAGGCCACCTCCCAAATTACAAGGTGGCCTCGCATTCCTGCCATGTAGATTTCAAATAACCTTTGCTGCAAGGTACCCTATGTATATTGAATTTATAGGAGTATAGGCGCTGTCAGCATGTATTGAACTTCAAATGTTTATGTGCTGGGTCGCACAGTGGCACTGGTTGTTGGAATTATTGAATTGAGTGTTGATTGAGCAGATGGATACACCACCGATGGCACGTGTGACCTTTTTCAGAGGCAGACTGGTCGACATCAAAATGATATCTGGGTGGTTGTTGAAATGAGCAGAAAAATATATTGATTTGATGGAAAAAATTTTGGCTCAGAAATGTGTTCAAGTTTGACCAGAGCCCAGCCACAGACCACGAGACCCAGCATCACTTGGACGTCGGAGCAACGATATCAAATTGACGCTGCTGTGTTAGAAACTGGAACTGGGGTGTGATCAAGTTATTGTTGCAGTAGGTAGAGTACCAGTACTTATACTACTGAACAGGCAGAACGAATAAAGAGAAAATAGTAAATGATCGGAAGATAAGATAAATCTATATCGGGAGTGAGATATGATCCGATCCAAACTTCAACATGCTGCTTCAAGCATCAATTGACATTGGTTTGGACATCAATCCGTGGTTAACACTCCGAGGTGGGTCCCGCATCGGAGACCCAACGGTGGTGTAGTATAGCAGGCCGCATAGCATGTATTTCTCAAATACTGAAAACATTATTCTCTCCAGGATTTTAGTTGCCTTTGAGTACAGTAAGTAACTGTTTTTCAAAGTTGGAGGCATCAGGGAAATCCCTGGGAAATTGTGAGCTGTGGCGGTGTTTATGACTGTCTTGAAACAACAAGAGCAAATTTTGGCATTTGTATGCTTCTTGAAATTGGCACAATTGCTCACGATGCCATCGCAAGTTCGTTGCAATCGTGGGGCCACGGTTGGTACATATTTCAATGCTCTTCACTCTCATTTTCTCTCTAAGTCATTTCAATCCCAGACAGCCAAACATCTGCCAACAGGAGCTTCCTATAAAATCTCTGGCTCCCCCAATTTCCTCTTGTTGTTTGTCCCCCCACTGCGGCAGCGGCGCTGAGCTCGTTCTTGTTGGCCATGCAAGTCCCACATCAATCCACTTGGATATGGGGTTGTTCAGTACTTGCAGCACATATATGTTCCTACAGATTTAATTGTCGACAGCGCGTGCAACCCTCAATGCTAGATCTACAATAACAATGTCACCACTGGTTCAAATGAGGAAGAATACTGCATTGCCAAAGGAGTGTTTCCGAGAACCGCACCCATTGTTTTTCGGGTGGTTACAGCAGTTGATGCCCGGTTTTCATTGATGTTGGGGATTTCGGGGATTCGTGGGGCAGTGCGTGAGGGACACTGCGGAGGGTGCGAGGCAGGTGTAAACGGGATCTCCGCTTCGTTCCTGGATGGACACTGCGGCCCGTCTTTGTATGGTTATGCATGAGTCGCAAAGTGTCCAGATTGTCTTTCTTTCTGTTTCTTGTGACTGCGACACAATATGACATGTTTTCGTTCGATATATCTTGTATTTCGTAGACTTTCAGAAAATTTAAACTTTCGTTACAACTCAATGCAACCTCATGAGCATATTAAAGTGACATTGTTTAAATTATGATTGTACTGTCATTCAGGACAGTTCCACACCATCATAGCAACCTTGGAAGGATCTTCCATTTACACCAAAAGCACATTGTATGTGCCCAACAAGCTCAACCTCCAGAGATTGTAAGCATCCGATGTTCATGTCACATGCCAATTGGAATATATCCCCGTTTATTAACTTCCCTTGTGACTGATTCTGCAAGTTGTCATGCAATTTCATTAGATTGTACACCTTGTAATGCCATTTCCAGCGGTTACAAGCATGTTTCAAGACTGCAAGGTTTTCCCTGATGGGACATGGTCGGAAACTTGCGGGGCCTTCCGAGCAGACGGTTTAGACAAGCAACCCCAAACATCATCTCAAATTTCCGCATCCTGTGCTAGAGCGCGTACCATCTTCACAGGACGAGACGACATGGCAGTGAGTAGCGGCCGAACCTCTCTGATTCCCATTTAACACATTTGTCAGAGCCGCTGCACTGGTGTATTCCGCGTGTTGTCGCGCCCAATCACCTATTCTCGGTACTCGTTATTTCCTTGTTTGGCGTGTTGGCAGCAATATTCACCAGTGGCAACTTTCAGGTGCTCAAGAATTGCGACGACTTCAAGATGTTTGGCCACCTCGACGGAAGCAGCTTCTACCTCTACTCCACCTCCACCACCACCCAAGACGTCGAATGATGCTCTTGTGTCACGGATTGTGGATGACATTTCGGGTTTGACGTTGCTGCAAGCTTCGGACCTCGTATCGCTGCTCAAGGTGCACAAAAATCTTCCTTTAATTCATTCATTTTGCTGACCAGCCCAATCACCAGTCACGGCTGAATATCCAAGAAATTGCCATGCCTTCAGCTTCGGCCGCGCCGGCTGCAGCCGCTGCATCTGCCGCCGCAGACGAGCCTGCACAGGCAAGTTAATTCTGCATATGTACACGATCAAGATCATGATATCTGCTGCAGGAGAAGCCGAAGGAGAAGACAATATTTAACGTGAAGTTGGAGTCCTTTGATGCTGGAGCGAAGCCTAAAATCATCCGGGAGGTGAAGGCTTTGGTGCCCAACCTGACTCTGATAGACGTGTGTTCTCTTTTTTTCATCTCCTCTCAGTTGTGATTCACACAGTCCTTCAGGCCAAGAAATTCGTCGAGTCCCTACCAAAAGTTCTGAAGGAGAACTTGCCCAAAGAAGACGCCGACAAGCTGAAAAAGACATTCGAGGCTCTGGGTGCGGTGGTAACGCTGGATTAAAGGCATACCTCTTGGGCCCTCTCTCATGTTCTGACGCAAGTCAGTATATCAAAATATACTATTAATCAGAGTTTATCAAAAGCAAATGTGTGATACAATGATCCTATGCAGAAGGTAGGAGGGCAAAGGGGAGGAAACCAAAGGATAAGTAAGCAGCAAAGCTCCATATTTAATCTTCGGAAAGATATCGATACTCGAAACGGAAGTCGCTCTTCTTCCGCTGACACCATGAGCCTTCCCAGTCGAAATAGACATAGACGCCCTGTTCGTACTCTTCTGTAATAGCCTGTGGTTCTGAATGGCGCTGGAACCACGTCAGGTATTTAACATGGAATCGCCATGACTGCCGCTTTAACTCTTTTGCTGCGAGGAATCTGCCGACTGTCAAAACGTTTTACGACACAAAGATAAGCGCCTTACTGTTGATATGTTCCAGGCAGGAAGTAGAAAACGTAGAACAGCGTTTCCACATCCAGCTGTGCGAAGATCGCAGGCGTACTCAAAGCAGGATGCGGGGTCTGCGGATAATACGGCGCAGTTTGAAACGGATTCCTTGGAATGTAGTACTTCGGCCTAATTCGAAATTAATGTTAAAAAAAGGCCAGGTTGATGATAACAGCACTTGCTTTTCCGTGTCTTGTGGTTGAGGTACATTCGAATGGCCGCCTTCCAACATCTTGTGTACTTGGTCGAGGTTTGTCATGCGATGAGCGGCTGGTCAAGGATACCGTGTTAGCAACCTGTATTGATAACATACAAACCACCCTTACCCTTCTGCTTCATGTTCTCGAAAGACACAACAAGGTCTGACAAAGATCCCGGGAATGCTGCCGATGAATTGGAGCGTTGTTGCGCCACTTGCTTAGCAGCAGACGGTGGTCGCTGCCCACCGATAGCATGTTGTTGCTGAGGCGCCAAAGACGAACTTCCAGTTTGGTCTGCTTGTGGTGGCTTGACGCCAGGAGGAAATTGGAGTTGCGCCTGGGACGGGAGCGGGGAGCTTCCTGAAGCCATCGGATATTGTTGTAGCTGTTGCGGAAGGGGTGAAGGTCCTGACGTTGAGAGTGGCTGGAGTTGGAGGTGTGCACTGGTCGAGGGCGGCATCTGTTGAGATGGTTGTGGAGACAGTATTTGCTGCAACAGAAAATATAAGTTCTATTTCAGTGGAGGTCAAGGGTTGTGCCCTACCACAGCACCGGGGGACTGCGTTGATGGCGGCGGTGGCGGTGAAGAGACTGACTCTGATTCAAGACGTATGAGGGCTGTTCATAAGAAGCTGACTGGAAACGCGGCACACCTTTCCGAGATACACGTTGTGGTGAAGATGTCGCCGCGGGTGCACCAACTGAACTCAGAACTGCTTCCGACAACGCTGGTGACTCCTGGCCTGAATAAAATGAACCATCTGGCTGGTGCGATACTGACGCTGAAGATAACATCGGACTCGTGACGGAGGGGTGAGTGAGGCTTGGAGACGAGGACGCTCTTGATAGCTGGTCTGATGTTACTTGCGATGCTGATGAACCTGATAGTGGTATTGAAGAGGCCGCGGGTGGAACTTGCGGTGGATGTGATGGTGTTACAGCAGGTGACAGAGCCTGTGTTTGCGACGAGCTTGCTTGCGCGCTTGCAGCAGGTGCTACCGCAGCCGCAGCTGCAGCTGCATACCGTATTGGAGGCATCGTCACAGGTGGCGTGGGTCTGGAAGGCTGGAGGCCTGCCTTGAGGATGCTTGCCATTGGTTGTTGTGAGAGGTTCAAATTGGGTGGGGGTTTTGCTGTGCAAGAAGGGCGGAGCCGTCAGTAAAATGAAAAGACCGTGTCATGGAACACCATACAATCCACAGATTGTTCTTGGAAGGGTAATGCTTGGGTCAGAGTTGCTCGGTGGAATACAAGAGATAAGCGCGCACTCCGTAGTTGCATTGACACCGAAGCCTTTTTCAGTATTGGACTGTCATCTCGTTTGCTACTCGTCACACTTTCCTCGTCGTGTTTCTTTGGCGTTCGGGGGGGTATGTCTACACTCTGACATGAACACTAACGATCCACAAAGATCGATAATAAAGCATTACCTTCGCTCATTTCATCAGAGTCGTCAGAATCGTCGTCGTCAGGCGCAAGACCAAACTTCTCTTCCTCTTCGTCGAGATTGAGATCGTCATAAATACCTTCATCTTCGTCGAAGTCCTCTTCCTACACATGCAAAGTATGCTGAATGATCTCGATATGGAAAACGGTGATACGGTACAACGAACCGTGTTGCTTTCCACGAAGTATTGCACATCCTCTTTCAGTCCGAAGACCTTTTCTGGCGACATAGAGCCATTGTTTAACAGGCGCAAGACAATTTCCAGCCTGCTGATGTGCCATTTCCGCCTTTCGTTTAGGCTCTCCAGTTCCTCCTGTCGTCCTGCCGCGCTCGAGCCTGCCTTGTTCCTCTTCTTGCCAGTGCCTTGGAGTGCTTCGACCTCAGCTTCAGTTTGTTCCACCTGCATCTGAAGCTCTTCAACTTGAGTTTGGAGCCAAGAAGTCGCTTCTTCCTTTTCTTGCTCCTTCGGATCGAGTTTCGCGGCTTGGATTAGACCCTCCTTCGAGAACGCTTTCGTCTTCATCTCCTTCTCGCATGCCTTGAACTTCTCCATTTGCTGTCCACCAGAGAACCATAGCAAGGCAAAGGGGCGAAGAAGGTAAGATCGAACATAAAGTGGAAGGAAGGATGTCAGTAACATTGCATAACGTTGGCTGGCAGGAGTGCAAGCCTCGTCTACACGTGCTGTTCATGAACACGAGGACGGGGACTCATGCTAAAGATCACAGAGAAATTTACAATGGCAAAACTCACGGTCTCAATCAATTTACGGTTGTCCAACAGGGCAGACTTGTCCTTGATGTCGTTGCTTGCCACCCATGTTTTTATCTGGTCCCGTAACCGCTGAAGCTTCTTGATTTGCGTCTTCAGATCCAATTCGAGCTTTTCCTTCTGTGTTTGATTAGTAGACGCCTGCATTTTGTCGTATATGCTCTCAAAGAGCTCAACCCCTTCGGAGACCTTCTTCAATGTTCGGTCGATTTCGGCTGCAACAGAAGTAATTAGAGAGGGATATTGATAGTGCATATTCAACGCGTACTTTGCAACTTTCTCGCCGCCATGGCAAGCGCTACGGAGGTAGTTCACTGGTGGATCTGGTGTTCTTGGATGGAAGAGGCAATGGTGGCTCGAGACGTTGGCTTTGTTTGTATGGCACGTTGCTGACGTGATCACCCACCGCCACCCAGGGCAAGGGGCCCTCTTTACAAAAAGTGACGAAACGCCTTGAGAATGAAGGTGATGCACTATGATGCGTTCTCCACAAGAGTCAAGTACTCGAGTACTTCACAGACCTATCAATATTCCCATGCCTACTTTGGGTTGGCACATTTAAAATACCAAATAGATCATGGCTAGCCGTATTTGCTTGCAAGAGGATTAGAGATCCACTGACTGCCACAGAAATGCACAGAACTTGAACGCCGACTTTCAAAAGGTGAACGATCTGCCATGCATTCTCGTGGTTCATAGGATGCGCGAAAACATGAGTATCAACAGGTCTAAGAGATCGTCGCTGGGAACGTCGCAATAGATTTGCGACCTCAACGGGTGTCAGTCCGTGCTCTAATCTTTCATAGGAACCGGATATATCTTTCGATTGTTCGGGCCTTATGCAGTTTGAGACGCCCACGCGTAGGTACTTAATGTCCAAGCTCGACTTACTAGACCCAAGAAGACGAAATTTAAGCTGGAGTGAGCCAGACTGATACAGCACCCTGGTGTACGAGTCCTGGCATATTGATGGCAGAAATTTGAGAAAGGACATTGGCAGTCTCGCAATGTCTCTAGGCAATTCAAGGAATGTGGAATCTTTTGTTTAATGGCGGCATTGTGGAAGAAAAGGCTGAACAATTGATGACATTCACCAAAGAATCAGATTCAGAGTGATTTGCCAATTGTCTGTTCACGTGACCTTGATAATCGAAAAGGGAACTGGAAATGGTAAATACTATACAAACTGCTTCACGACTGCGACGACCTCGATTCCTTCTCTCACCGACCATCTTCAAACCATGAAATCTCTGCGAAAATCTCTCAATGGGAGCGGGCACAAAGACTCCATTCGTTCTCATATATCTACGCCTCTTCCCCTTCCCTCAGTGTCCAAACCACCATCCGCTATCTTACCTCCTCAGAAAGTCATCCGCGCGCTTACGGCTTATCGACCGCAAGCTCCCCAAGAGTTACCCTTTCAAAAGGGTGACTTCTTTTATGTCTTACAAGACGTTGAGAATCAAGGAGCTTGGTACGAAGCCCACAATCCTGTAACTGGAGCCCGAGGGCTGGTCCCTAGGTCCATGTTCGAAGAATTCAGTAAATCCGCAATGCCGTGAGTTTTAAAGCATCGGAAATTAGCTACTTGCTGAATCTCTGACAGCTCCCGTACCTCACAAGCTGGCCCGAGAGCAACGCCGGCGTCCCCAGAGATGTCCCCTGCACCAGCAGCACCCAAAACCCAAGTGTTCTACGCTGTCGTTCTGCATGATTTTGTGGCAGAAAGGGCCGACGAGTTTGATGCAAAGTCCGGCGATTGTGTTGCTATCGTCGCACAATCGAACCGGGAATGGTTCGTAGCTAAACCCATCGGCAAGCTCGGACGACCAGGTTTGATTCCTGTATCTTTTGTTGAGGTCCATGAACCCGCCACGGGTAAACCAATACAGGACGTGGAGGCCCTTATCGACCGTGGGGATCTCCCGAAAGTGGAGGATTGGAAGCGCACCATGTACAACTACAAGCAAAACAGCATCGCACTCGGTGTCATCGATTCCCCGACTCGCGATTCTATGCCCACCAGCCCCTACGTGTCCCAGGACAGGTTCGTGTCTCCCGCGAATGACCCTTCCGTCGCTGTCCAAGGTCCTTCGCCAATCCAGCAGAACTTTACGAATGGGGACTTTGCGACAGTTGCCGAAACGTCGGAAGCTCTCCCAGCAGGTATCCTTCTCGCAGCAGACGTTGTCTCCTTTCATTATGAAATGGAGGAGTACTGGTTCCGCATTGATGCCATCTTCCAACCCTACAGTCAACCCGGACAAAGCAAACTTCCTCCTGCGAAACAGCTCATTCTTTTCCGCGTGTATAACGACTTCTATGACTTCCAAGTCTCCTTGCTTGATACCTTTCCACGAGAAGCAGGCAGACAACCACCACATCCCCGAATGTTACCGTACATGCCCGGGCCCGCTCAGGATGTCGACGATACACTCACAGCAACACGGAGATCGGAGCTTGATGAATATGTGCACAGCCTCTGCGACCTAAACAGAGCTGGCGCTAAATACATCCTTGAGCACCAAGTTGTTCGGGAGTTTTTAGCTTTGAAACCTGGTGATGTTGAGAACGAAACAGAACCTCGCACCCAGGAGATGGAGGCCCTGTTTGGGCGACATGACTCACAGGATGTTAATGGTGATGGCAGGGATGAGTATGGAAGCGACGTCAGGGAGAAGCTGGGACGACTGAGGATGCGCGATGATGACGACCGGAGCGAGGGGTCGGACTATGAAGATGAAGGATATGCACCCTCGCCGCAACGAAGGGCCCATGATCGCGACCATCATCCATACGGTCAAACCAATGAACGCCGCTCCAATGACAGTACATTGCGTCTTCAGGCTCATGCTCAAAATCACAAACGAGCGGGTTCCTCCTCTTCCTTCCGAGCCCCATCCCCCTACTCCTCGCATTCCCGATCCAACTCTCCCCTCTATAAGCATGAACGATCCCACTCGCCCCAGCCCCAACATCAGGCTCAGCGGAATAACGATTATTTTAGTTATCACAACAACACTGCGACACCGTTGACGTCTTCCGTGCGATCCTCCCAGGCCATATCGTCGCGTTCGCGCTCTCATTCGACAGCCACAACATCAAACATGAATAGTCCATCCATCTCGGCCGCAAATCCTCAAACGGCATTCGTGAAGATCAAAATCTTCGATCGCGTCGCAGATGATCTGATTGCCATACGTGTCCATCCACGAGTCACGCACGCCGAACTCATGGATAAGGTGCAAGCACGGTTGGGTGGTGAGGTTGCGAACCTCAGATATCGTGATAGCGTTACCAATGTGTTTGTACCACTGGATTCGGATGAGGACTTGAGAACCTGGATGGAGGGCACAGATAAGCATGTCTTGTTTGCCGATTGAGGATGTCGGTCCTTCTTTGTGTTCCTACCAATCTCAATATCCACCAGACTTTTATTTTCTTTCGACTTCTTGTGTCTGTTGGTTTTTTGTCTTTCGCCCAACTCTCACCCTCGCTTTGTATGCCTTCACTATCTGTATCATCGACTGTGACTTTTACAGTATATTTTTGCAACAACAGCTTGTACCTACGTACACAAGCTAGAATAGTGTTGTACTACTACCTGTTTACTCATATCTGGATCAAATTTATCTCAATCCAATGTCTGTGCATTGAACAGTGAACCTAGAGAAGTCAGAATGGAAGTAGCGACAGCCTCTAGCGACCCGAACAAACCCGGTCAAACAACTTCTCCTTTCCGCCACCACAGGCAATGGTCTCTCTTCTTCGAACGTTGCGAAGTGCGCGACGAGTAGGCCTCAAGGAGTGGTGGAGGCAGTTGCAATATATTGGAGATGCTAAGTCCGGAAGATATGTCGGAAAAGATCAGTGTGTACGCTTCATTGTCCTTCCGGTGCATCAATCCCAAAGTATGTTAGGTTCGGTAACCGATACTTCGAGAACTTGAATCCAAACGAAGAGATTCCTGGTCAGTAAACTTGTTCTAGCAGTGCCGGCAGCTTACAAACGGGGTATCGAGTAGGTCGTCACCGATGGGTGGATTATGCTCAAGTGCGAGAACTCACACCTTGCACATCAACGCGACGCTCATCATCTCCTTGTACTTCTAGCACAACTTCCATGCCTCACAAGTTCCGCCTGAATGGCATTCATGGATTCACCACATCCGCATGAATCCACCCACAGAGGATCCTGTCATGCTTAATTCTTCGCCGCCGTGGAAAGCAGTATGCCATCTTACTTCGTCGAGTGTCAAGATGATGTTGACGTGATGAATTAGCCCTGGGTCGAAAATCTTACAGGGACAAGGGGAGCATACAAGCCATACAACACCGTTGCACCCAAGATCAAAGCATGGGAGCCCAAGACGGCTCCTCGTGGTTCATAAAGAAATGAAGTAAAAATAGCGTATCTTCAATTCATTACTACGTTCCTTGCCCTCGCACCTCCAAGATATCCTCTACAACATATTCTGCGATAGCAAGACTCGCAGTCAAACCAGGACTCTCGATGCCCAACAAACTAATCATTGCACCATCCGACTTGCCTGTACTAGTGCCACCCCGTTGCGTCGAATAGTCCGTGCGAAATACGAAGTCTTGAAAGCCACCTTGTGGTGGAACGAGCTTCGGTCGCATCCCCACATAATCTGGCTGCATTCCCTCTAATGTCACGCCCGGCAGATAGCGTGTGACGGCCTGGTGCATTTCAGGCAACCTCGACTCGTCCGGAGTCAAATGCTTTGCCCAAAAGTCTGCATCCTCATCGCGGTCACCTGACGGCGGGGAGACCCACTCGATATCAGGTCCAAACCGGACTTTCCCTTGTAAGTCGAGTGTTAGGTGCGTTCCGAGGGAATGGAACGCGTGAGCATCCTCTCCCAGCTGTGGACATGGGTATATGAGATGTGAAATCTGGCTGATACCTGGACCATGATACGATGCATATGAACCTCTTGCATAGTACATTGGTATGCGCGCCGTTTCTGGTAGAACGGCGTTGAGTATAATGGAGCTGGAGAGGCCAGTCGCGTTGATGAGCGTCCTTGCAAGTAGCGCATCACCATCCTCTGCGCTTCCAGTCTTAGTCTGAATGACCCAACCGTCCTCTCTTGCGTCAATGTCCGGAACTCCCATTGCCTTACTAGATGGTTTATAGGCATCCACGCGAACGACCGACGTCGAATAAACAAGGTCACCACCCTCTGAGTCAATAATGTCTGTTTCTAGGCTTTCCATGAAAGAATGAGAGTCCAAAATGCCCGTTTCCGGACACCAGAGGGCTGCGACAATATCTTGCGATAACTCGGGCTCAAGGTCTCGAGTTTGCTCCCCAGAAAGAAGTTTCGTTGGTAGGACGAGCTGATTGCGTTCATGGGAAGAGTGAGGAGGCCACCCGAGCTGAAGAGATTTGCGGTGCAGGTTCTTAATGTACGGCTGCTGGTCCTCTGTGGCCACCACGAGTTTCCCCGTTTTGCGGTGTGGAATGTTGTGTGTCTTGCACCTTTCGTATATCATGTCGCGACCGCGAAGACATAGACGTGTCTTTAACGAGTTAGGTGGATAGTATAGGCCTGCGAATGGTGGTCTCTCGCGTAAGCTCTCGCTCGGAGAGAAGGTGGGGGTATGTATGCGTACCAGAATGGATAACTTCTGAGTTGCGTGAACTGTTGGAAGCCTCAGCCCCGCAGGTACACAACCTTGGTATGCACAGATTATTACCTGATCTCCTCGCCTGGTCGTGCATGGCGTTCGACAAGGTATGTTGAGTGGGTTGGAAATTGTTGTGAAAGACGCTGCGCGATGGCTAACCCAATTACTCCTGCGTGATCACATTTAGTTTGCTGTATATCCAGATTTGTGAATGGTCAATACCACCGCCAACCACAAGAAAGTCGACGACAGAGTCTGGATGCTGTGGATGACTATTTGAATGGAGGTTGGGGTCCTAAGTAGGGTGATATCGCACTTTGTACGTGAACTTTCCGCTCCCATTCAACGCCGCGGTAAGGCTCCGCAGCATCTCGGACCTTCCTTTCGGCTTCAAGGCTTCAAGTACAAGACGCTGAAGCGGTGGTGATGGGGCTCGCTGAGGCTCGTCCTGCAGGAACTTAGGAATCGGGCCGCTTAGCCGGACCAAGCGGCAATCTAATCTCAACCAATTTAGAATTTGCTTGTAACAAGTTCGACTCGGACCGTGACGATCATCGATTCGATGTCAAATCCAAGTGTCCCTATCGGCCCTCAGCTGCTCACTAAAGATGAAATCGACGCGAAACTTGCGGCTTTTGATGCTGTGCCGTTGTTTATGAAGTCTCTGCCTGCAGACGACACGGAAGATGCGACAATAGCTGCACTGCAGAGTCTTGCTCACGAAGGAACGCCGGATGGTGGGTGAGAAGCACATTCACTTGCATCTGGTACATAGCGCGTTGTGTCTGATACCATCTATTGAAGAGGTCGCACAGAATTTTAAAGAACAGGGAAATGAGTATTTCAAGGGCAAGCGATATCGAGAAGCTTTGGGATTTTATACCCAGGGAGTCGATGCTCATCCAACCGATATTGCTTTACAAGAGGCACTTCTATGCAATCGCGCTGCCTGTAATCTGGAACTGAGTGAGTTTGCGATTTGAGTTTTTGCAGAGCGCGGAATGTAACATCGGTCCACAGAGAATTTTGGCTCTGTACTGCGGGATTGTTCGAAAGCACTGACTCTGAACCCACGTTGTTCGAAGGCATATTACCGGTCAGCTCTCGCCCTACTATCTTTGGACAGGGTAGAGGAGGCCCTAGACTGCTGTGATCGTTGTCTGGTTTTCGATGCAAATAACAAGAGTGTTCTTGGAGCCCGTGATTGTGCCACGAAGGCGAAAGCTGAGAAGGATAGGCGAGAATGGGAGAAGGCTGATAGGATACGCAAAGAAAAAGAAGCAAAACACCAGATGGAGATGGCATTCAAGGTAAAGACCCATCAGCGTTCACTTCAGGATTTAACAGACCTTTCTCTCCGTCGCAGGAGCGAAACCTCATCGTCATACAAAAAGAAGATGGTTCTTCCAACCCGTATTCACCGCATTTAGATTCGGAGGATCCAACGCAAAGCACACTTGTCTTCCCCGTCTTCTTCCTGTACCCACAGTACGCGACTTCGGATGTGATCCAAGAATTTGTCGAAGACACACCATTCGCGGCTCACATATCGGCGATGTTCCCGCCACAAGTTCCTTCACCAGATTGGGACGCTAAACGCGAATATACCGACGGAAACTTGGTGATCTACGCTATGACCCATCGGAAGCGCCTCTTGAAGGTAGGGAAAAAGATGACTCTGCGGGATGTCTGTCGGGCAGCCAAGGGAAAGGAGAATGAGCCAAGGGATGGCTTGGACGTTAAAGATGGGTGCTTGACGTTTGTTGTGCTTCCAAAAGGTGATGTGGAAACAAAATGGGTGGAGGAGTATAAAAAGTCGAGAGATGCTACCTAGACACCATGTAGCATGTATTTTCTGACACGCCTGAGTGTTTCTAAAAATATTTTGCCTTTTCTTCATCGATCATCCCTCGGTGTAAAAACTACCTACAGAAATCCGGGGCTGTCGAATTCCAAGTAATGGTTTATCTACGGATCTAAATCCACTTCGATGGGACATACACTGGATGACTTTCCGTAACGTTTGGGAACACAAATTCAGCTTCAAACCTACCTAAGCGCGCCTACGCGATGATGGGATCAACGGGCCTGAGGACCCCGGAGAAATATTCGAGCTCCGAACCTTTCAAAAGTTGTCTTCAGAGTGGAAAGCTGGAAGAGGCCTCCACCCCCCTCCTCCAGTTTCAGAATCTGAAAATGTCGACTCCGACAGCGTGTTTAGCGCAGTGCCTGAACCCGGATCATGAAATATGTCCCGGCATCTCCCACCAAGGACGCCAAGATCAAGCAAATATATATTCTCCTTTTCAGAAGTTCTCCTTCACGATCGTGAATCTTGACCATTCGGACTCCGACTGGCACCCCGTCTGGAATCTGGAATGTCTTCAAACGTTACGGAAAGTCATCCAGTACAGCCCAAAATCCGGCGACATGCTGGTACTCATGCTATCTTCCAAGTTTGCTCCGTCAAAAGCCATCTCTCTTCTTGAACGGGGGACTGTTTTGAACCCACCGGCTCATAGATGATCAGAGTGTACAGACTGGAAGCAATCAAACGAGCAATTGGAATGAGCATTTCCTGCTTGAGGATCTCCCTATCTAGGGCGTTCCCGACCGTCCGCATAAAAGTACGAGGAAGCTATCTGTGACGCGTCTGGGACGAGAAGAGCGCGTTCACAGATTTCCCTGACGAGCTGAAGCCATCTGAGATGCGACGAGGGCGGAGGAGGTAGATTGTCACTGAGTCTTATTCCGAAGATGCAGCTCCGCTTACAGGATGATAACATCTGGTGACCCAACGGGATCGAGATACCCCAGCAGCAGTAACCCGTGAAGAGAATTAGAACCGACAGCGATATCCTGAATTGTTCTGACGTCAATTCTACGACCGTGAAGGGAAATGATCATGAAGTCCGTTGCAGGTGATCTATGTATGACGGTCGGCGTCGAAAAGATTGCGCAACAGCATGCGGTATATTGGGCCGGAAATGGTATGGTGATTGTGGGATTTGAATCTGGTGAGAGCTCCGATAATCATGGGTTCTGTTAACATACGGCGAACATATGGTTCTTCAATGACATTGGATGGGTGAACGTAAGATAGGGGTTATTCCAGAAAAGGGAAACAGTCACTCTGCATCAGACTTTGTTGTTGTTGTGGTCCCAAAGTTCCCTCCCTGGTCAGCAAGAAAGCCTCTATCCGTCGTCGTCAAAAGGTCTGGTGAGTGCGATTCCCGTTGTTTATCATCCCAGGAGGGCTATCCCTACTGTATCCATCGATGGCGAAAGAGAGGGAACAAATGGATGGCCGGAAGGGGTGGATGGCGAAGTTTGAATTTGGATGTTGACTCGCTCGTTTTTCTGTGCTTAGGGCCTCAACCATCAAGATGTCCGTCAACCACAAGATCCTCCGATCCGCCAACGCACCCACCACTGCGCCCGATGAGACTGAGACTAGCGTCGCTCAGGCTTTGATCGACCTCGAAAATAACGTTCCCGAACTCAAGGCTGAGCTGCGCCCGCTCCAGATCTCCGCTGCTCGTGAGGTCGATGTTCGCGGTGGTAAAAAGGCCATTGTTATCTTTGTGCCTGTGCCCCAGTTGAAGGCTTTTCATAAGGTCCAGCAGCGGTACGTCTATATTGTCATATTGCACTGATCAATACCCATCTCCATTTTTGGTAGCCTTACTCGGGAACTTGAGAAGAAGTTCTCCGACCGTCACGTTGTATTCGTTGCCCAGCGCCGGATGCTGCGCAAACCTACTCGCTCCTCGCGCGTCAAGCAGAAGAGGCCCCGTAGCCGCACCCTTACCAGTGTCCACGAGAAGATCCTTGAGGACCTTGTCTTCCCCACGGAGATCGTCGGAAAGAGGACCCGTGTTGCTGTGGATGGCTCAAAACTCTTGAAAGTGTATGTGCCTGTCGTCACAGTCTCGCCTCCGATGCTAGTGGCTGATTTTTCTGATCCGGACACAGCTTCCTTGATTCCAAAGATGCGACATCGCTGGAGTACAAGCTCGATTCGTTTTCGTCGGTGTACCGCCGCCTCACAGGGAAGGATGTCGTGTTTGAGTTTCCCGTAGTTGCTCCCCATGTGGAGTAGATGGTCCGGGTGGCGTTGGAGGTACAGGCGGGCTGTGGTATATGTCATGCGATGACTACGCTTTCTCTCAAAATTCTTATGGCATGCTCTCTATGCACCGAGTCTGAGTCAGAAGAACATTTGCAGAGCTGGCTACGTTTGAGTCCTTTGTATTTAGCGCTGGTGGCCAAGTGTTGGTCCAAAGTTGTTCAGATACGGAGATCTGTGCTGATGTGACAGAAATTCTCACGTGCGATCGCGTAGTTCGCGCCAGGGCAGAATTATAATTACTCAACTTTGGATATCCATTACCTTCTCTTCTATTCCCCCAGGCTCTCGTCTCTCTTTTTCTTATCCTTCCGCCCTAGCGGCCGCTGGGCCCTCGACTCTCACACAGTTTAGGAGCCATTCTGCGCGATTGCGTGGGTCCTGGGAGGTCCAGCACGCCCAACCCTGTCATGGAGGAATACCCCCACTTGGATCCATACTCTAGATCCCGTTATGAGCAGGGCGTAGACAGCAAAATTGTTATCATGGGCAACTCTGGTGCGTTAAGCGAGCTGTGTGTTCTTCTGCGTGTCTTTTTATTGACAGCAATGCCACAGGTGTTGGTAAAACAAGCCTTCTACAACGCTACACTCAAAACAAGTACGACCCCAAGAATACGACCTCTACGAGCGGAGCTTTTTTTGTCACGAAGAAGGTGTACGTTAACGGCCTGAAAGTCCGCCTTCAGCTGTGGGATACTGCTGGGCAGGAGAGGTTTCGGAGTATGGTGGGTGGTTCCCTGTCTTGCGCGATCTGCTGGTGCTGATCATAGGTCTATCCCGAACAGGCACCCATGTACTATCGAGGTACGTCCTAAGTGTCTATTCGCTATCTACGTAAACTCAAAAGTCTATTCAGGCGCAAACGCGGCTCTACTCTTATACGACATAACCAATGCATCAACGTTTAACGACATTCGTGGTTGGCTTGAGGGTGCGCTGGCATTCTCATTTCCTCTTTGAGCTACTCACGTTTTCGTGCCTTTTTCAGAACTCAAGAAGAACTGCCCTCCAGAGTTGATTATATACATTGTTGGTTCCAAAGCGGATCTTTACCGCAATCGGGCAGTCACCCCTGATCTGGCTCGCCTCTCCTTGCACAATTGGTTTCCTCCACCTAGACCGCCTACGCCGCCTCCTCCTCCCCAACCTTCTACCCTCTCCTACATTCGGCCTCGCTTCACGTCCTTCCCTGGACTTAGATCGCCTCCTGCCACGCCACCTGCCGTAACTCCCGAAACGCCAGCATATCTTGACCTTCCCCCCGATCGAGCTTCTTCCCTTCATCGCAGCAAGACTACGACCCAGTCTCGACCTAGAACGCCTGGATCGTCTTCCCTGACGCGTTGCAATACAACGGCATTGTCACGAACACCTCAAAGCTCTCGCTTCTCTTACTATGGCCCACCCAGTTCAAGTTGGCTCGACAGCGGGGAAACAAGCAGCAATAGCATCAATGAGGATGATGAAGATGCTGTTGAGGACGAACGAGAATGGGGTCTAAGTAGAGGCATGGAGCTGTTTGAGGTTTCGGCCAAGGATGATCTAGGTTCGTGTTCGTTGCCCGCTATTTGTAAACTCAAGCTCAACCTCTTTCAGGCATTCAACAGCTCTTTGAGCACTTGATATCCGCCATCATATCCAAGAAGGATATCATAGAACGGGAGAACGAATTGAAGAAGCGAGACAGTGTATTTTTATCAAATCTCAACCCTCCAGCGTGGAGCGCCCAAGCTGAAGAGGAAGAAGCTCGAGAAAAGGCGGCACGTTCGGTTGGCACTTGGAGCTGCTGCTAGAACCCTGCCTGGCGCAGACTGTCATTACCCCCATTCTTCGCGTGCTCATTCAGCTTCAAGGTGCCCCACTTCATTACTCCTGCTAGTCTCTCATTTCTTTTCCTCCCGACTATTTCACAATCCAAACCTCTCATCTGCAAACCATCATCGCAGTTTCATTATCACGTCATATTTCTTTACATCTCTCCCATCTCCTTCTCTGCCACTCATGTTTATATTCTACATGTCACGATCTTCTCCACACCGATATCCATCGGTGTCCACGCGCATCGCTCCCCGGTGCTTTCTATTATACTTGAGCTTCGTATCTATCTTATATCTACTAAGCGCTCTATAAGTCCATATATAACATGTCCATACTTATGCATTCTCATTGTCAAGGAACATGTCATTCTCCATTTTTTTTGCTGCTGTAAGGTCGCCGGTGCCAAGTCAGCCATCCCTGCTCCGAACCGACATCGGCCTCGGCAGAATACCTGTGGATGGACATTTCCTTGTAGAGCATTCTCTCCTCTTCAAGCGCAAGGGCAAGTCGGCGATCGACCTGATCGCACCCTGCGTACTGCGGCCCGCGGTGCTGAAAAAAAAACCCCGCGCATTTCTCTCCGATCGCGAAGTACGGTTCTCTCCTACCCTCATGTCCCTTCTCTCCCCAGATACTGCAGCAGGCAGTATCACCAAAGAAGAGTTGGGATCCGATGAAGTCTGCCTCCCTGAGCATTGTTTCCATGCCTTTGATGCCCTCTACTGTGCTCTCACAGACGCCACTCCCATAGATCCCGCATTCCCCAACCACAAGTAGTGAGTCTCGCCGGATCTCCTCCTACATGCCGTCTGTCAGGAATGACTGATGTTCTGATTGTTGACAGTCCATTGTTCGTTACATGGAATACGCGCTCATATCGTGCGGGGCGCTCATCTCGGCTTCGCGGCTGCATCGGCAGCTTTGAAGCCCTGCACTTGCACGATGGGCTCGCCGAATATGCACTCATAAGCGCCTTCAGAGATTCTAGGTTCAGAAAGATCGATAAATCTGAGCTGGAGACTTTGGAATGCGGGTGCGTGAACAATACTCTAGTGCTTCAATTCACCGAAACCAACTGATTACCAAAACATCCACAGGATTTCGCTGCTCACCGACTTCGAGGATGCTGAGTCTTACCTCGACTGGACCGTCGGTGTGCACGGGATCTACATCTCCTTCCCACACCCCTCGCTCTTGTCCGGGAGTTCATCCGAGACGCCGTCCCCACTCTCGTCATCTCCTTTCTTACCACGAATTACTTCCAAGCAGACATTTACTGCCACCTATCTCCCGGACGTTATCCCCGATCAAGGATGGACTAAGGTAGAGGCTGTAGATAGCGCTATCAACAAGGCAGGCTGGACTGGCCGCATTACAGAGGACCTTCGCAGGAGCGTGAAGCTGAGGAGATACCAGAGCAAGAAATGTATGGTCGCGTGGAGCGAATATATCCAGTGGAGAGAGAATGAAGGTCGTCAATAGAGGGTGGAAGATCTTTTTGTAGAATAAACGTGTACAAATGATATGAACTAGGTGCTATGCAATGACTGACTCGAATAATAGGAAAGTCTCGTATGAGACATGAGCTTTCAACGTGGTCGCGAGGAAAACTTTTCTTCAGCGCCCTCCAGGAAACAACGTAGCCCTCATATGCTGCAGACGATTGGCAGGTCCTCCCCAATACCCTTCGAACCGCGACTCCATTTGCCTCCAGACGTGACGCAGAAGGGTGACGTCGTTCCCACTGGTCTTCTTAAAAGCAACCATCACCCAAAAAATGACAGACTGGCTAAGGCGCGTATCGGCAGGCATAGCCATGAACGCGTTAAAGAGTTTTTGCAGGTTCTCCAGAGTCCACGATGGTTGCCCAGGAGGATTTTTCGCCCGTTGGCGTGGAGGAATGACGCCGCCCTTGGGAATGTGAATGCCATGGCGAGCAAACCCAAGGAAGATGGCTCTGAAAATCGCGATTGTGGGTCTGTACATCGTCGGCTTGAACTCGCCCGTTGCACTTGGAATTAAGGGAGCACCCTTCTCCATATTCGGAGACGAAATCATGTCGACGAAGACTGTGAGCATCGCCATGAGGTTGCCGTGGTAGGCCATGCTCTGGATCATGATGGTGTAGGTCACCTCATTGGGGCGCACATCCGGAGGCACGACAATGAGCTCCTCGCGCAGTAGTTGACGTGCCACAGATTCCAAATCATCGGCCTCGTCATGCTCCTCTGGCGTCCTATTGTGTCGGAGGAGGCGGTAGATCATCATGACTACATCGAGTCGCTTGTTGTAGCTGTACGATGATAGGCATGCGTTGATACCGTCCAGACCGACCTCCAAACGCTGCTGCTGCATCTTCATGAGAGTGGAGCGAATTCCAGCGGGTTGCTTTGTAGTAGTGAAGTATTTCGTCAATGCCAAGTGAGTGTACCTGCTTGGAGGTAGACCAGACGATGCCAAAAGACTGTTCGCATGGTTTAAGCAGCGGCTGTCGGAGGTGTGAGCAGCAATATTGATCAGCGTCGTATACGTGTAGATATCAGGCTCGATGGGAGCGCTCTGCAGACGTCTCTGCTCCCATTCGTCCCTATGCTGTTGTGCAAGTGTCGTTCCCGGCGGAAGCCCAAGAATCATATCCGTATAGAAACTAACCGCAGTATCGTAGTCCACGGGGTTCGTCCGGCGCAGACCACTGCCGGCGCTATGAATCAGCGCGTTCCACTCATGCAGATGAATAGTTCCCCCGGCATTCCGAATCGCAGTGAGGACGGACAACAGCCTCATGTACTCCGTGCGCGTCTTGGGGCGGTGCCGCGCGATGAGGCGGCAGACGCGGTGCATGAGGACCATTGGCACAGCGCACTGTGTAGCGTCTTGTGGCGGGTGCGCGAGAAGTTGGGAGTATGAGTCCCAGGCCTCGGCGGCAGAGATGGTCGTGGCGAGGGTGTAGATGAGTTCTTTGCGAAACACATAGAGACCATCTTTGGGCGGAGAGGATTTCGAATGCCAGAAGGTGTTCTTGATGGGGTCTTGGCGGTATTGGAGGCCAGCGGGATAGGATGGGAGTTCGGTGATGTACTTCACGTCCCTGTTGGAGGGAGGAGTTAGCTTCTTGTTCCTCGCGTTCTTGGTGGGTTTGGGACGCGTCTGGAGGCGGGTAGACTGGGAGAGATAATTTTCTGTGGGGGGCGTCGCGCTCTGAGGAACCGGTATATGTGCTGCTCTTGGGATGTGTTTCACGAAAGTGGTGCGAGTCTTTAATCCGATTTCGCGTGCCTTTCTCCTGCTGAAAAGATGTTCTTCGGATAGAGCGATTGCGCGCGGTGCAGGAGGTAGCTCGAAAGCATTTAGATGACGTGGATTGTCCTCTTGCTGTGCAGTGCTCCCAGGCAAAAGGGCAACCTCCCCATGTTGGGCAAGACCATCCGGAGGGGTAACATCTTTTTGAAAAAACGTCTCCGTTCCTGCATTCTCCGCGTTCTGTTTTCCGTCGCCTTTTTCGGGGGAACGGGGACGTGGCGATAAACGACGTACTCGCATACCTGAGACTGCACGAGTTGTCAGAGTAGCTTCGGTCATGCTTATAAGAAAGCATGGTCGGCGACCACGGAAAGCTGACGGTGAAAGACAGAGGCCCAGCGAGGACGCTCTTAGCATCAATGGGACGTGCAGTCATCCTGAAAATAATGTTCAGCCGGGGTCGACGAAATGGCTATTGTATTCGCTATACGCACCGCGACTTGCACTCAAACACACCACTAGCAGACCGTCCGAAGACACACGTTCAAGCCCTTGCTGACGTTCCACACCAAGTCTTCTGGCGACTTCAAAAAATTGTCAGTATGGGTACTGTATCAAATTCCCAGGGTTTCGATCGCCAATCAGGTTGCTTCAATTCTTGTCGGACCAATCGTTGTCAAGTATGTCAAATCCTCTCACTCATTCAGAAAATTCATACACTGCATGACGTGATGGCATTTGTATTCGTAGTACTCATGGCATATGGCAGTAAAACATAACGAGTGAAGGAAAGCTAAGTAGGGTACAACGATCAAGCACGGGCCTTGAGCGTTCCCAGGAACGCAGCCTTTTCCTCGAAAGTTTGGAAAGAACCGTGCTGAAAGAACATGTTCAGCAAAGACTCGGAACGATTTCAGCAAGGCACCTACACCGAATTTCGACGAGGTATCGATAAACTTCAGTTGGACCTTCTCCAAGTCCCGACGAGAAGTGTGAACCATAAGGGATTTGCGGATGGTGATTACACGCTTCTTCGTACCAGGAATTGAACCCTTCAACATGAGGAAATCGTTCTTCACGATACCGTAATGGGGGAAGCCACCCATGGGCGTGATTGCCTTCTTGGTGATGTCAGAGTCGGTCGAAGCGTTGGCCTCGTCTGAGCCGGAACCGATGCGGTAGATCTTCTTGTTGATCTCCGTACGATGATGATAACCGTCTGAAGAAAGATGAGACTCTAGAATCTGAGAAATGCCATGAAAGAACCCACTTTGACCAGCACGGGCAACGGAGAACATGACATTCGAAGGATGCCATGCACCAATACAGGCAACCTTGCGGAGACCTTTGTGCGTCTTCCTAGGAAGCTTCTTGGTTCCCCAGCGGTGGGTGACACCCTCGAAACCGTGACCCTTGGTCACGGCAATGACATCCACAGACTCGTCTTGCTCGAACAACGATCCGACCTCGACGGGCTTCTCGAAGAGACCGTTGGCGAACTCAACCTTGTCTGCGATTGAACCACCATTAACCTGGATCTCCATCAAGTGAGCCTTCTTCTGGCTCAAGCCGGTCTTCCTGATCTGCGTATGTGCGAGGACACGGACGACAGTGCAGTACTTGCGAATGCGCTCAAGCTCGCGAGCAACTGACTTGCCACCATCCTCAGCGTGTTTCTTGGCATAGCGGGTGAAGGCCTTCTTCTTGGAGCGGTACCAGTTCTTGTAGAATCTGCGTTTGACCTCATCGGACAGATGCGAAGCCCAGACGGTGGTGAGAGTGCGGAGGCCACGGGGTGTCTCGACGTATCCGACAACACCGACAACAATAAGAGGGGGGGTTTCGATGATGGTGACGGCTTCGACAACCTCACGCTTATGCATCTCTGAAATCACAGGTTCATAAGCAACCTTCAATACGTATAACAATAACAAGACGCACTAGAGCCTGGACGGTCAAGATCACGAACAACATGGGTCATGCCAGCCTTGTAACCCATGGTGGCAGTCAAATGGACGGGCTTCTTGGGGTCATCCTGGATTGAACTTGTGAGATGCTCTCTTCGCCTACCGATTGAGCATGCAGATATCGCACCTTGGGGAAGGACTTGACCTTTCCGCGATGGCGAGCGGCCCTTTTTTTAGGGAGGAAACCAAGAGAGCCGTGGCGGGGGGCTTCGTACTAATGAATGAGTATTCTTCGTTAAGTTCAACGTCCACAGTACTGTTGAGAGGCTGAAACGAACCTTACGGTGACTAGAGTAACAGTCAGCAGGTACCACAAAGTTATTGAAAAAGGTAAAAACTCACCTCATCTTGAGGGATCTTGAGGAGGGGGGCGATAGTGTCGAGCAGGGTAAATTTACATCTTGCTCACTGGCGCATTCGGCAATTTCCGGGTGGCTGAATATACTGTACAGTTCCATACAAATTAGGAAATCTCAACTCCTCTTTCGGATAACTTAAGTCTTATGGTTATCAACTGGTCGACAAGAGTCCCCACAGCACGCTGCTACCAGGGCTCATATATCATTCTCAGCCTTGTAGAAATGAGCGGTGACCAGGATAGCCAGGGTCGACTAGGGGCGCCATTATCGGTATCGAGTAAAATGGCCAATTGAATGCTTGTAACTCCATCTTCATTAACCATATGCGTATTGAACTACCAGATATTGTTGGATTTCTAGTGGCTTTCTACATTGACTACTGAGTTCTGGCACGGAATGAGACTGCTGCCGCTGTCGAGTCTGCCAGTGCATGCGACTTGAATGTGTTACTGATCACGTGCGCATTCGGGAGGTGACCGTCGACTTCCACGGAGTCCTGATGCAATCTCAAGAGTCAGCTGGACGCATACGTGGTATTATCGAAGATAAGCATTCAACGGATGATGCAGACCCAGAGTTGTCTCGTCAAACTCTGTGCCGGCTTCCTTTACAAATTCCATGCCACCGAATGCCTACGATCCAAATTCCCTCAGCGAGCAGCCCGTCGCCCTTCCTTCCGCTCCGCTTGTCGTACTCTCCGAAACAGAAATCGTGCAGCCGCCGTTGACGCGCCGTGGAACTGGACCTGGAATCATCTTGTTTCTTCCGCCATCCGATCGCTTGACCCTCAGATCAAAGGGTGCGAAACCACTGGAACCGGAGCCCGTTCAGAAGTGGGCCGAGGAGGGATTCGCCGTCGCTGGTGTGACCACCAACTTATCAGAATGGTCTGTCAGTGATTCGCTGAAGAGGAGTATAGAGGGATTGCTTGCACTTGATACTCTTGACACGCGCGACAAATTTGGTATCGTAGGTGAACACCAATTCTGAATGGTGTTTCTTGAAAGACGCGTCTCAACACGACTATACAGTTTATGAACCAGATCTCGGCTCACTGGTCGCACAGGCACTGTCGGCAGATCCTCGTCTCGTGTGTCTCGTTATATATGGCTCCCCTTCCACAAGTGTACCCACCATGGCACATATGAGTTCAAATTTGCCCAAGCCAGATACTTCGATCACCTCCACTACTTCACATGTGTACCCAGTTCCATCGCCGTACTTTGTTCTCCCTCAAGCGGCCGAATACGATCCAGGCAGCGCAGCTCTCGCACACAGTCGCTCCCTCGTCTTTCTGAGAAAGTGGCTCGGTGGCCCAGTATTTGACTTGGAAGCTATTTGGGATGAACACACGTACTTCGAATTTGAGGATAGAAGTGTGGCAAAGACGATGGGAACCATGGTGGTCCGTCCAGATCTGTTCCAAAGCACATCCCATGAGGTGATAAAAACTCCCTTTTCCAGGCTGAGCCATATGTCAACCACGTCCCGACGGTTTGTCTACTCTTTCCATGTACGTAGGATATGAGAGCCTGAGCTCTGGTACCTCATAGATGACTGGAGGCATCGGTCGTGAGAAGCTCACTGCATTCTATCGTGACCATTTCATATTCTCGTGAGTAGGTTTCCGACAAGCGTATCGGTATCTCTAGTGCTGACAGACCCTCGCAATCTCTCAGCAATCCAGATGACGCCTCAATGCAAGTGGTTTCACGCACGGTCGGACCTGATCGTGTAGTAGGTATGTGTTTAAAACATCTTGTGTAGCATTTGCCTGTTGATGGCGAAACCACCTCACAGACGAGTTCATCTATATATTCACTCATGACCGAGTGATCGACTGGCTTCTTCCCGGAGTTCCACCGAGCGGACGGAAGTTATCAATACCCATGATGGCTGTCGTCAACATTCGAGGAGACCGTTTGTATAGTGGTAAGTATGTATGTCTCATTCCTAGACTCACAGGTACATATGTCCTTTTCTAACTTGATCTAGAACACATTTGGTGGGACCAAGGCACAGCACTTCGTCAGGCGGGTATACTTCCAACCTACTTGCCATACCCGACGCCAGAAAACAATCAAACTCTTCGTTTGCCTGTTGCTGGAGCGGAGTGCGCTGCGATGTTGGTGGATGAAGCAAACGGAAGGAGCAATGAAATGTTTGGGAGTGGCTGGGGTGTGCAGAAAAAATGAATATTTATTCTGTCTATTCTTCTGCGGGTCAATTCAGTTCTGTCTGTGGGGTATTGAGCTGAACAGGGACATCGTGGTCTTTGGCAACATTGATACATCGCGTCTAACCGCTGCTCAGATGTTATTCCGACATAACAGTGGAAGGCTAATCGTGCAGAGCTCATAAGTCAAAAATTCGAAGATACTTAAGCTGCACTGTCGGAGCCAAAAAAACAAATAAGGTAGATAGATGCAGTACAGGGTTACATATGAAGCGGGTTCAAGACATCTCTACATCCTGATCTACTGCCTCACGAGGAGCCCCTCTCACAACGGACGTGACGAGCTCTCGTCTTATCTCAGGACTCAATTGAGGATGGGGTGTTGCGCGAATTACGTCCAGAAGTGCATCTTTTTGGTCCGGTGTCAAGTCTGACGCATATCTTATAGGAATTATCAAGTCCTGCTTGCATAGAAGGGAATGAAGCCGCTTACCTCTGAGCGAAGACAAGCAAACTTTGGTGCCAAAGAACGGGAAGTTTGTCGACATCGCCTCGAGTTTTGGCTTTGTAGCTGTTAGAAAGCCGGATAAAATGGAAGACGAGGGCGTCGACGACTTTATAAGGGAGTTCGAATTTCTTGTCGACCAGGACTCGAATGAAAAGGGAGTTCGGGCCTTGAACGAAGTGAGCAAATGCAAAGTTGAAGTTTGTTCTTCTTACCTGTATAATCCATTTCTGCTATGCGAAGTAGAGCAGCGGATGCGTGAAGCACGGGGATTTTCGTCCTTGCGAGAATGGAGGCAACAATAGCAGCTTCCTTCAACGTACAGCCTTGCTGAAATGATAACGTGCAGTGAGATGTAGCACAGAATCAAAAGCTAAACCCTATGACGCACATCGAGCATTGGGAATACAATCCCCTTGAAGAACGCGCCAGGTTTGTAAAGGGCCCTCTTCAAACTTTCATAATATTGAGGGTTCAACTTTTTGTTTGCCTGTATATCCTCCCGGATTGCGTCCAAAAGCACAACACTCAGAAAAAGTTGTGCCTGGGGTGGTTTCATGTTGGAGATGAACATCCTTGTCGCAGCACGGCAGGCATGCGGGGACCAGTTTTCCGGGCTGGTAAGGGCGAGTATCCGTGCCCAAGCAGGGATGGTGGGTATAACTTTGAATGCCTTTGGAAGTTTTCCAGATTTGTACTTGTGCAGGAAGAGCCCGAGCCTAGATCACATTTGTGAACACGGATCCTACCTTTGACATAAGAAGACCAACTTTGTATAAGCTTCCACAACCTTTGGATTAAGACCGAGAGCAGGATCGGGTCTCTCGCGATCTGATCAGTCATGTTCAGAACGATCAACTCATGTGCGGTTTGATGATGTTACCTTGTTGGACCCTTTGAATCGCAGCAGCATCACCTGTTTCGCCGCTTTCCAATTTGGCGAAGATAATGTCAGCTAGAGTGCGACGTTCGCCGGCATTGGCAGGTAACAAGGCATCTAGGGTATCCATATCGCCTGCATCTATTTCCTACACAATGTTTGAGTTGCATCGTACACATGATTGGAAGAGGTAGTCCTCACGAAGATTTCTTCCGCGTCATCGTTACCCTCAACATCAAAGGATTCGTCCTCGTCCTCATCCTCATCTTCACGGATAGCTTGACTTCTTGGTTGTGATCGGGAAGCCACAGGTTCATCCACATCGTCGGGTATGGCCAGCTCATCTTGCTGCTCCTTTGCAAGTTCAAAGATTCGCCACGAAGTCTTGGGATCTAGAATAACCTATCTAGCAAGTCAATCTAATTGACATTCACGACTGAGAGATGATAATACCTCCGTGTTGTCGTCCTCATTGCTGAGGCTCTTTCTTGATTTTTTCCTTTTCCCAGGCTGTGATATCCGTCCGTATCGTGCCTCAACCTCGTCCTCATCGAGTTGTACGAGGAGAGGGTCATGTCGCGATTTTCCAGTCTTAGATGCTCGAGGCATGATTATAGCTGAGATGATCGAGGAGCAGAAACTAAAAAAAATATTCCATTGACTCGGCAATCACCACGAACCGCACGTACATAAAAGAATTTGGAACTGTTCGGTTCAGCGTTTGCAATAATAGTCCGTTTCATTTACCATTCCTCTTTCTCCCGTACAGCCACCATCTCAACATGTCGACTTCTCCCGTTGGTTTTTCCATTCAATTCTGCCCCCTATGCTCATCTCTTTCTTGTCTAGATTTTGACTCTCGACAAGAACGGGGACGAGATCACCACGGTGGGCTTCAAACGATTCGGGTTCGATAGCGAAGTCCCCATCGACGTTCTTCGCTCCTTATACCTGCGCTCGCATTACATTGTGTCCGCTGACGACATCAGAAGCGTGAAGGATCTTGACGATGAGGCGCAAGAATCCCACCATGCCAAGTTCATTCAGGGTCATACCGCATACCAGTCCAAATCGATTTACCATCCCGACATAAAGTCAATCTCTTACACGACGCTCTCTCGGTTCCCGCCTGTAAAACTTTTACCGCCCTCTGATCGGAAACGCGTCCTGGTCACTGGTGGTGCCGGTTTCGTTGGCTCGCATCTGGTTGACCGCCTGATGTTACTCGGCCATGAGGTCACCGTCCTGGACAACTTTTTCACTGGATCTAAGACTACCGTTAGCCACTGGATCGGCCATCCTAATTTTGAGATGGTCCGACACGATGTTGTGGAACCCTTCATGATTGAATGTGATCGTAAGTTTTCGGACAGTTCAAATGGAGTAGTTAACCACCTTACCTTGAGTTTCAGAGATTTACCATCTTGCCTGTCCTGCTTCACCTCCCCACTATCAATTCAACGCCGTCAAGACGATCAAGACCTCGTTCATGGGAACGTTGAATATGCTTGGCCTCGCGAAGCGCACGAAAGCTAGATTCTTAATCAGCAGTACCTCAGGTATGTGTGTACCGGGAAAAGGTTGATCGCATTTCATCGACATTGTTTAACAGAGGTCTATGGCGATCCCGAGGTTCACCCTCAGACTGAAGAATAGTGAGACTGTCCCACAATACATGTGTCGGTTTGGTGCTGACGAAGTCCATTGAGCTGGGGCCACGTCAATCCAATTGGACCTCGTGCTTGCTACGACGAAGGCAAACGTGTAGCAGAAACTTTGACTTACGGCTTCCAGCGACAAGACGGAGTTGATGTTCGGGTTGCCCGAATCTTCAATACGTATGGTCCCCGCAGTGCGTCTCCCTTCAAAGCCGCTCATGTCCATAAACCCACCGCTAATTTCGCAATAACTGTCTAGTGAATCCTTATGACGGCCGTGTCGTTTCTAACTTCATTGTTCAAGCACTCAAAGGCGAAGACATGACTGTTTACGGTGATGGCAACCAGACACGTTCATTCCAATACGTGCACGACCTCATTGATGGTCTGATTGCACTCATGAACTCGGACGAGTCGCGACCAGTCAATATCGGCAATGGAGATGAGTTCACCATTGGCGAGTTCGCAGAGCTCGTCCGCGATATTGTGGAAAAAGTTCAAGATCAGGATGGCGATGTTCGCAAGCGACGAGTTCAGATTATCTATCAACCGATTCCCACAGACGACCCGCAGAAGAGGCGCCCCGACACTACTCGCGCCAAGGAGTCTCTTGACTGGCAACCTCGCTGGACCGTTCGTATGGGCTTGGAGGAGATGGTGAGATACTACAAGGCCAAGATGGCCGAGGGTAGTCTATAGGCCTCACAACAGTCTCATCCATGTCTTCACTCCACTCCATCAAATAAGAAGAGGACTCCCTTTCGTAGATTTCGATTGTTATAACGTTGTTGATTTGCGGTTAGACTGCTCATTGTACGATATTTTACATTCCTTACCTTTAGAGTATACTTATCTTCAGAGTGTACTTACCTTTAGAGTATACATACATGGACTGTTCTTCGAAGAAACCTGAGTGTATTTAAACCGAATAAACCGTACAAGTAAGTATTGGAGAAGGTACTGCCACTGTGTAATCCGACCTGAGTGTTTCATGGAGCAACCACAGGCCAGCGCCTCCAGGGCATATGCAATTCCAGTGATATTACAATATCTAGTCTGTATAGAGAAGGTATAAATGATGAGCTATGAGTAAGGAGGACCGTCCTACATAAAAGTAAATGAGTGTGCATTGAGTGAAAGTTATATACGCAGAGATATGATTAGGCCAAAAGTCGCTGTAAAGGAGTGGCAGGTGCAGTCCCAACAACCTTCGCCATCGAGCCTTTGATGACGCGCTTATCGAGGGAGTTGGGGGTGAATGTAGGGCGCCGTATGCGGCTGTCGTTAGGTGGTTCCCGACCTGATGATTTTTCGGGGCGATCGGAGTCTTTCCGTTCCGGAGGTAGGAAGGTTGTACCTGCGGATCCAATGAGATGAATCAATAGAAGAATTTGGAGTCATGCAACTCACCTGCTATAGACAAGCCATTCTCCTCCCCATGAAACCAGTGCTCTGCTTTTCTGTCGGAGAATCTGGAGAGACGAGATCAGAGATGTCCGAGACATAAGAACAGGTACATACTTTCGGATAGGTTTACCATCAGGTCCCAAGGGCGAGAACGCCTCGCGCAGCCCTTTTCGATACTCCTGCAGGGAATCCACTTGGGTTTGGATAACCTCAGGTGACAGACAGCAGAAAGATAACGAAGAGAGCGGATCACGGGAAGCTATGCTCGAGTTTCCTGTAATATCTGCCAAATGCGAGAGCGCAATCTTCATCCGGTCTGCCCTTTGTGTCCTAGGTGGAACCAGATCCGATCGTTGGTGCGGAAGCCGTGATAGAAATTTGGCGAACACTTGATTGGCAATTGACGCATGCCCGGCTACGATACTTAAAGTAGAAGAGCCACCTACAACATCGTTCAAAATCTAGCTTCAAAGACGTTTAAGAGAAGGACTAGGTACCTTTAACTGTGTATAGAACTGCACCACCTTCGGAATTTATCAATTGTGCCGCCAATTGTTCTGCATATCTCCTCGGACAAGTCTCATTACGCTCCCCCTAACAAGATCGTGCCGCACATCAGAACAGTAGAAACAACGGAGGATTAGCGAGACCAACATGAATCAGAAGAACTGGCTGCGTGATGGTAGCGTATACCGTATGCTTCAACGGAGTTCTCTATCGCACGGATTGGATGGGTTACTGAAGAAAGAGTTGAACACCGTACATTCATCAGAACACCAAGACATTCTGCTATTCGAAGCCTGTTCTGTGGGGGCATGTAGGTTTCCCAGAATGCGATGAGCTAAAAGAACTATGTCAGAAGAAAGCGCATTGCTGAGCGTAGACTTTAGAAAATGACTTCATCTTGCAAGTCTGGATCACAATTCTGAAGCATCATCTCAGCTAAAGCCGGTTCGGCAACCTGTAATCAACCTGTAATACTCACCGGTCCAGCAATAAACCCGACAGCGTCTTTCCCCACATGTTCGAACTCCTCCAAATCCTCTGCATTACACCATTTATTCATCAGTTCGTCGTAAGCGGTGAGAATCCATTTCAATCTTCAATAATTACGACATATCAGATCAAGCTTTACGTTGCGAGGTTTAAAAGACCCTACTCAGTTGGCGCAGGGACATTGCATAGGGTAAGACTAAGACAAAATTCTGGAAAGCTGGAAAAAGGCCCCCTGAAGTCAGCCACCAGCTGACAAATTGAAGATGAAGAGATGAAGACACACAGGACTGCAAAACGAAGTGCACAATAGATAGAGAGTCCTTCAAGTGCAAGAATGTGACATGGAGGTAGATGCAAAGCCTAAAGTTGGGGTCAGATGGAAGAACCGCAAGTGGTAAGGGGGTAAATGCACTTGGTGACAAAAGGCCAAATCCGCTGCATCCACCCAGCTGTCGTGACGTCCACTCGGTCTGCACTTCGACTTTCCACACGTTCGCATGTCAAAAGCAACAAGATTGTAACACTCATTCAGTCGCGGATCTCCAAATTGATGTTCCAACCATGTCGAGTCCAGAAATAGAGGGTGCAGCATGATGATGCTGGGCTTTTCCGGATCGAATCCACCGACATTTCCGCAAGGGGTGTTTGTCACATAGTACAAGGAGACATAGTCGTCGGCGCAATGCAAGTCCACGAAGGGCATTTTGAGGCGCGTATCGCCTCCTCGACCAGCAGCAATGAGGTTAGGGAAGCAAGAGGTGGAACATACGCTTTTGGATGCTTGAGATAATAAATGACGAGAAAAATGGTAACATGAGATCTCGATCGCTTAGCTCAGCAGAGTGATCAGGTTCCTTGGGGACCGAGTCCCAACGGAGAAGTTGCCCCTGCATCATTTAACAAGAGGACTCAGTCTTATTCACTTCTGTGTGGCGAAAGCAATAATGTGACCAGCCAGCCTTACCTCAATCTTTCATTCCATGGCTCTCTGCAGCTCACAGCTCAAGCAAAGTGAAGTTCACCGTGTTGATCGGCCTGAACTTTATATTCCGACCCTGAAAAGCTCCTCGATGTTGTGGAAACCCAGGAAAGTATCGCGCTCATTTGGATAAGTCGTTCTAGGCGAGATTTAGCCAGGTGCCAAGGCGACCTCACACTTCCCCAGGGACCCCCGATGCTGGAAGGAGGGAAGACATAAAAATGCTGACATTCAAGTCCGAAGGATTCCTTCTAAAACCTGGACCACTTGCTGCTGTCTCTGCGTTATATGGAAGAAAGTCAATTTGAATCCACAAAAGGAGAGGTCTCGGCCGAAATTTTAGTGCACACCTCTCTATCAACGACGTCCTTCGTCGGGAACATGGTTGGCACGCCGTGCCGGGCTAGTGTCGCTTGTTGCTTTGAGAGCAATCCATCCCAAGCAAGAAGGACACGCTCGCGGTCAAATTTGTCGAGCTCTTTCTTGAGTCCGCTTTGCAACATCTGTAACTTGAACAGGTCAACAAGACACGGGGCACAGATTTGGATAGACGAACGTCCGCTTCGTGCTTTGAAAGTCCAGAGTCGCCTATCATGCTTGCTCTAGACCAATGGTTAGCTAGTAAGAATGACAGGGACCTGCCATCGGACACACTTTGTTGTTGCCACCTTGACTTTCTCCTCATACTTCCTGTGAATGTCGCGCCTTTCTTCCCAGAGTTGGCGTTCGAGGCCCTCTTGTTCTGTCTTCATCTATTCAATTGACGAAATGTCATTATTACACCGCATTACCCCCTTTTTTCAGCGGCATCATCATACCTGAGTGATCGCAACAACGAACCCAGGATCATCAGAGAGTTGCGCGAGGTGGGGAAGCGCCTGCTGGAATGTGTACGACCTCGGATCTTGTGGGCGCTTCTTTGGGGGCGACGGCGACTCAATGGAGAGAGACGAGGTGGATTGTGGAGGCAGAGGAGTCGAGAGACGAGCAAATTGCTCGCTTGTGCTCGAGGTCGAAGGTGCCGCTGCAGCCCATGAGGGTGAAGAATGCAATTGGGAAAGCAGGGATGCGACCGATGACAAGCTAGCATTTGATGCAGCTGCGATGGCATCGGCGGGTGGGCTGGGGTGAGGCTCAGGACCCTGTGGTTGAGATGGAGCAGGCTCCGGAGTGAGGGGAACGACGACCTCTTGCCATGCCTGAGACGCGCGGAGCTGGTCAAGAAGAGCTTTCACACCAGCGGGGTCCTTAAATTTGTCAGTACGCGATAGTAATTTGTGACGATGAGCTGAATGAAATTACATTTATGTTCGTAAAGCTCATATGGATCTAAGTCAGTGAAGTTGAGCACATTTGAGAGGATTGAACGTCGAGAACAATCCCGATCGCAGTGGTGGCTTGAACAACTCCCACGATTATCTTCAAATAGTTCCAGATCACATACAGGCGCCAGGCACTCGCCATGCCCTGATATCCAAGGAAGCAAAATTCACCCTCAAGACCTTCTTCCGAGTCGGAAATGCTAAGCTATGCAACGTCTGCATGCCAAGTGTACGCCATCTGTCTTCATGAACCTCGATTCTTATTCAGTGATTACCCTGCAGGCTTCTCGATTTCTGCAGTTCGACATCCACTGACAGACTTGAATCCATATCCAGAATGTTTTTCCTTTTTTTTTTTTCGTGGATTGGCCAACCCAAACACCGTGGCGAGAACTTCGCAGTCGGGATCCACGTTGACGCGCGTGTCTCATAATGGCCCCGCCGGCCAGACGAATCAAGCCACCGACCGACCGATCACAATTGATCACACTCTTCGATCGCAAAATGACGCATTGATGCGCCGTGACCATCGACCGGAACGGTGGCGCAATTTTACAGAGTTGTCCAGAGTTGTCCCTAGTTGTCCTGAGCTGTCATGACGATTGGAAATTCGCAAAAAAAAACCAAACAAACCTTAGAATAGATTCGACTCTCTGAGCGAAATTGGTTTAGAACGATGACGGAGACGTCACTGATAAACCGATAGCCATAGTGCGAGGTGAACAGCTGCTTGGTTGAACTTGTATCGGGGGGGTAGGAAGGGATTGCTGGGGCAGGGGTATTACGTCTCCACAAACCTCCTTCTCCTGGGCAAATTTACCTTCTGACGCCAATATTCATGCTGCTGGATCTGGGTGTGAAGCTTAGTTTATAACAAAGACCTGTTCAGTGTTTGGTTCATGAAGAACCTTGTCGATCTCAGAAGGCGCTTCATGTTCCTATCGTTAATAGTGATCGCACCGCAAACAAATGGCCTGAATCTGAATAGATCTGAAGACTGCTCTTCAACTGTCCTATGAATTTGTTACGATCAGGCGGAGACATCGGGTGATCATCATAAATTATTTGTGGCGCCCGCCACCACTAACTTAAGTTTTATCTCAGCAAGCAGGACGGCATCTTGCGCAAACATTGAAGTGACTCTCGGGTCTTACAGATGTGGCATAATACAGGTACTGTCGTCACAGGAAATACTTCCCGGCTATTAGATGGCAACGAAACACAGGATGAGAACTTGCTATAAAAGGAAATCGGCGGGAAATTTTTGGCTGAGGACGAATTGCCAAATCCCCGATGCACGTTTCAAAATAAACCAACGGGATCGTAGCAAAATGCATTGACACAGGATCCTACTATCTGATCTTCAATTTAAAAAAACCAAGTTCATACAATCTTCCTAAGTATTAAAGAGAGTTAAACGTTAATGTCCGACCAAGGACTATGACTATGACTACAGCCTAATTATACAGGTGAAATGAGACCCAACTCCACGACGATCTCTTGTCAACAAGCCACAGCGACCCGACTCTCGACACGGAACAACATTGTCGGCGCGGAATTGCAAATGAAGGTCCGGACTCCGCACCTGAGGAGTATACAAGACGTGACGTCCGTCTCACACGGGAGCATTTTTGATCCGTCTGTGCAACGGAACGCCTTCAGTGGTCGGACGTGAAGAGACTTTCTTGAGGAGTCAATAAGGGTGTGCACTGCCTTCGAGGCCGGCGTTTGTTGCACATATCCGTTAGTATTATGTTTCAGAAGCGGTTGTATGTGGGCCGGCGAATAAACATCCTCGATAGGAAGGCCGATGAAAGTGGACTTGGAGGATATGGAGATATTCGGTCAGTTGAGGCATTCCAGGACGGATATCTGCGGAGGTAAGCCGTGCGAATGGTCTTTGTGCTGATAGATTAAACCCAGACCGGTGAAGAGATGATCTGGACTGTAGAGCTTTGAAACGGTCGAGCTGAGATTTTAATACATTCGGTATTTCGTTAATATTTTTAGGACCTGACTGCAGCCTGACTGTGTATAGGAAAGTCGATGGTCATCAGTGGTATCCAGGGAACAGCGTCTAGTTAGAAATAGCCGTGTCGTAGCAAAACTTCTGCAGAGCTGTAGGCATCTATGATCGAGAGACGCCGTGCAACACCGAATGTTGAAGGGTTAATACCATGAATCCTGTCGAGCCACTGAAAGCCGACGAGTTCGTTGCTCTCCCCGCATTTTCACTTCCATATCTCCTTGGAGAATTGACCGACTCGGATGAGCTCAGACGTCCCGGAGGAGAACTGCAGATCCACGGCCATGTGGTGTCTGGCTTTTTAGAACGCGTCTTAAAGTGACGAGGAACGTGCTACTTACTTTACTCGAGGTGTGACCACAGGCTTCCCGGGCGTCCTGAAAAGCGAGCGATACATATTATCCTGTCCGACATAGTCGTCTTTCATCTGACATGACTGTGCGTAGGTGTCGTGGATGAGTGGGTGCTGGGAACTTACAGAATTATTTTTCTTTACGACAGAAGTGATTGAAAAAAAAAGCTGGGATGAGATAGCGCTTGGTGATCCGTTCAAATGTGGTTACCGACAGAAAGACAAATGGTAACGCAGAGGCAGCTCTGATAGTTGGCGAAGCAGGGACTGACTCGATATTGGTATCATTAGTAGAGTCCGAGTACGTTGCGTGCGTATTTCTTCATAGAACTTGAAATTGTTCCGGTGGGTAAACGGACCTTGACATGAATTCAAATCGCCTGCTCACTCATTTATTTTGATGAGAAAGACTCGCCTCGTGATTGAGAACACGACCCATCACATGAACTGGCAGATATGACGAGGTCGGCGGATCACCTGAAGTTTTCAGCCGGCTATGGGCGAGGTAAGTTACACGGACTTCGTATTACTATGTGCAGAATCGGTTAAGACGCGCATCTTGCTGAACCCCAGTGTGCAGGAGTCGCGGGAAGGGCTGGCGATGGTGGGTATGGCGAGAAGTCTATCTAGATCGAGGATGGCAAGTTTTCCCCACCATCGTTATCCATTTGAACCTTGATGACAGAACTCTATCTTGCGATCTGAACATGAACATCATATCAAGAGGCCGTAAACGGAGATATACCAATTCCGGCAAATAATAAAGAGGTTCGACAGCAAACGTTGCTGGACCAGTCGGGTGAGAAAACTAGTGGGCAGATTTGGGGCAGAAAGACATACATCGTGGTGTGAGAGGATGAGGTCATGGCATGGCATGAGATGGAAACTGTCATCATGAGAGAGAGATAGACAGCGGTGGCATGACCAGGGTATGACTCGAAAAGAAATAAGCTTCTGTGATCTTTGCATTCGAAGAAGATCAGCAAAGATGCGAAGCTCTACTCTGGTGCACATGTGCGCATTGTTATAAATTACTTGCACACGCGCCTGATGGCATGCACTCGTCGTAGTTATTTGAGGATTCATCCAAGATTCTTCAGATAACGCGGCGATGTGAAGACCAATGGCTGATCTTCCTTTATCCGAAGCTGTCATCTATAATGGTCAAGTGAGAGAGAGGTACAGGGGGATCGACAAGGGGATGTGGAAGAGAAACAGGATTTCTCCCTGAATCACGTACGGTAATACACCCGAGGCCAGGGGATTTCGGGCCGTGTCGTTGCGGAGAATGGAGCGGTGTTTAGATTGGGTAGTGGTCTATGTGCAATAAAACATCCAGGCGATTTTTGACGGGTGTACCATTCAACATGTTGTAAATACAGGAGAATACAGGACACGCATAATCATAGTCATGGTCACATATGAAACAGCCTGAGACAAGAGGCAGGAGGTTAATGTGCAGACTAATGATAGATGCGACCCTGAGGCTGCGGTCTCGTGGCAGGCGATGCCGAGGTGACTGTGAAGTGGCCACGGAGAGACGAAACGGTTGCTCTGAGCGGATGGTGGACATTCGCCGGTCGGGGTAGCGACGTGCGTGCATCCCGGGACTGACGTCGGTGAAGGAAAAAAATTACGGGTTGAGACCAAACAGGGGCTATGCATGAGGCGGATTGCCCTTGTGGGAAAGGGTCGTGATTGGCAACCGACAGCCGACCTATTTCCCACCATTCCTTCCCACCATCCAATCCATCTCTTCTTCTCCTCCACTGTCCGTTGTCCCCTTCATCCTTCCTCTTATACGCCATCCTCCTCCTCCTACCTGTCCATTTTCTCCCCACCAGGCCCAGCGATGACTTCGCAAGCTGACCATGATCCACAGGCCACTTCATCCCATATGATGAAGACCACAAAACGCGGGAGACCGTTCCTTAAGGTCCGTTCAGGACTCATACATCTGACCGTGCCTCCTGCACTTCGTTCGCATCCTGACTGCTCTCTCGATTCAGGATACCCTTGACCTCTTCGCGACACTAATCGTCTCCCTACAACTCGCCCCGCACAAGCAATTCTTCAGGACCTTCCCTAATTCTTTTTCCACGTTCGACTCCCCGCCCTTTGTCTATTTTTCACGCGCTGACAACCTCCCTCCAGTGATGAAGCGGCCCAGAATCTGGCCTCGCTCAAATTCTCTCAGTCGAATCGTGGACCAGATCCCAGAGAACCATCACGAGTAGTAACGACAACTACAACAACGACCTTCTCTATGACCCGCGACATGGCTAAGGCTATGAGCCAGCACTTTATGGATGCTCGATTAATTGAGAACGCCACCGACCCTTCTTCTAATCTCTTCAAGGACCGCGGCGTATATGTTCTGACCCCGAAGGGCCTTCATGTCCTGGAACGGTTTATCAGCAAGAACGGAATCAACGCCGATCACCTTCAGCAGGTCTTCGTCACCCAGCCCATATGTATCAAGCTCCTCCATCTCGAGCGGCGGTCCAGTGATGACGAGATCATCGTCTCTCAGTCAGTCATCACTGCCCTGTTCCGCCGCTTCGTTGGCCGCCAGCCGAACTATCCTCCTCAGACTGCCACACCCCTCGATGCTTTCCAGCGGTATAACGAGCGGTCCAAGGGGGTCGCTTTGATGGATGTCACCGAGCGGGCGCAGCCGCTTCTCGGCAAGCCTCCAGTGCATCACCAACATTGCTTTGCTGCGGTCACTGCGCTGGAATGGCTGTGCGACTTCACATCTGTCGTCGGTAGAGAGGAGGCAGCGGAGATGGCGGCACAGTTTGTGCGTTTCGGTCTTATCACGTTGGTGAGCGATAAGCGGAAGAACAACGACTCTGCAATTATCTTCACAGTACGTGGTTCAGCACCAGGCGGTAATTCTGTCGTTAGCGTACGTCTCTCTGGCTCTTACATACCTTGTTCTCATATTCTGACATCGGATGATATGTTCACAGCAACAGGGGGAGTTCCGCTGCACTGCCAAAGCGATCTACAAGCTTACAGATGAAGGTCGGCGGCTCGCTCATTGGGACGGCTCTCGTGTGCTGGGAGCTCACGACTCACCGAACGCGTCGTCATCCAATCTTACCGGTGACCGTGCCTCGGTGGATGGTTCCTCTGAGAACCTTGCTGATCAGAAGGCGGAGAGTTCCGATGCTAAGATACATCGCAGGATCTCCATGGCCGAGAAGCTAAACGCTAACTACGAGGCAGGCGATCGCAAGGGTAAGGAGAGCAATACCGACCGCCTACGGTATATCCTCGAGGAGCCTGCACTGAGGTCCCTCTTCCGCGAGTTCCTGCGGGGCAACTTTTGCGAGGAGAATTTATCGTTCTGGCTAGATGTGCAGGATTTTAAGCGGAAGTTCAACATCACTTCCAGCGCGCAGGCCGTCACCCCTGCCACAAGAACAGGAAGCCGGAGTACACCTGGACAGATTGCGATGGAGAGGCACCATGAGTCGTTGATCAGCACTGCATTCGTCATTTACAATACGTACCTCGCGCCTTCAAGTCAGTGCGAGCTGAATATCGACCACGGGCTACGGAATGACTTGGCGAAGTACCTCGAAGATGTGGTGACGAATCTGACTGGGAAGGCATTCCAAGGTCGGGTGGAGCCTGAGCAGGCGAATGCGTTCAACGCTACTCAGTTGCAGACGATGATCAAGCTGTACGAGCGGATTCAGATACATGTCTTCCGTCTGATGGCGACGGATTCTGTGCCCAAGGTATTTTTCATCATTCATTCACGAACCATTCTCGCTAATCCTTCGTTTCTCAGTTCATCAAGACACCCAAGTTCCTAGCTATGCGAAATTGGGATGAATACTTCGACCCAACAGATGACGACGTCCGCCTTCTGACGTCTGGGCCCGCTGCACCACCTGGCCTGTCTCCATCAGAAGAGACCGGCGGTGCGTACATGACCATCTCCCAGCAGGCTGCGGAACGAGAACACCGCCAGAAACAGACACAAGAAGCGGCGAGTCCCCCTACCGCTGCGCCCGCGTCGCCATAGATCTTGACTCCGTTTCGCTTCCTGGCTCTCGTCGCATGGCTGTGGTTTGGACACTGTCTGGTGACCTCGCGCTTTATTGACAACAACACGCTTACTCCTCTCCGCCATTACTACACATGCATGGTTTCCGTCGTCGATTATATGCGCATCTTCCCCTGTTTTCGGCCCTCTTTATATTTTGGTCACTTTTCTGTCTCTTCATTTCATCGTTCGTGACAATCCGCTCTGCTTGGTACGAAGGCCCCGGGGGCTTCTTTCATTTCTTCACCCATATTATTCATCCTCTACATAATCATCGCCCTGTTCATATTCACGCCCCTGCAGCTTTTCTTCGCAATTTTTCTTCACCCCATCCTCGCACATATATATCACTACCTCAACTTCTCCGTCTCATCCTGATAGGAGTGTCTGTCGTTCTGTCATCACTTAAGGCTCTTCTACCTGTAATATCTCTAGTACCTTACATACGCTGGCCACTCCTTACCAGAGGGTCGGCTAACCACTAATAATAACGAATACATGTTCCTATCATCAACCACCCTTAAAGCTTGTCCATCCACCCAGGAATAGAGATATAAGTACAGTAATATGATATGACTTGCTTGACCGAATGGTGTCCGAGTCGGAAATTTCGGCTACGTTTGTCGGAGATTTCCAGAAAGCCATATCGGGCCTGGGCGGGGCGTGATCAGGCGACGTTTGCCTGAACGATATCCAGCATATGTTATATGCATCTAACAGGCAGCCAACTGGGATTCAGTACATTCAACTAAGGCAAATGATCAGAGAAGTTCCAATTTTATGGCAGTTTGCAGTGACGATGACCCTACAGAGGCCCCACAAAGTGGAGGGTTAAACACGATCAGGGAGGATCAGGCCAGAAAAGGTAAATGTCCTGATCAGGCTAAAGATAAAGTTCCGACATTTTATATACAGACTTACTAACCCTCATCAGCCCTCATTATCGTACCAGTGGCATGTGGAGGTACGCACGACGTGTATTCTGATTATTGATATCAATATCTAGCTTACGCCGAGGACGACCGTCTGTCGAACGCGGTGCCCAGCGCTTCGGAGTCTCTTCATCTGCAGAAAGGTGTCTTATATGGTAGGGAGGTCATTGGCCCTGTTTGCCGAGTCTGGGTCCCGCAGACGCGACATGCGCAGTCGACGTGGGATTTGGGCAGCAGCTAGTCGACGTCAGTGTTGTGGGTGGATCTATATATTATTCACTGTCCTGTCACTGTCAGGTATTTTCTTACTCGTCGTCGTGGTGCTGTATTATCGCGCCTCTTCGATTTTTATCTTAGTTCGGACTTCAGAGCGGTTGGTATCTGCCAGGGCAAGAAGCCAAATTGGACGATGAGTGGGAACCTCGAGGCTGCTGTGCATCATGATCATGACACTGCGGAAATGAAGTCGAGGCACCGAACATACAGTAGAGTACATACAAGTATATAAGGACTTCCTGACCCAGGGTGGGTCGCTTCTGATTGCATTGCCATCTCATTTCGGTTTTGTTACTTCTTCTTGTCGTGGGCGTTGCTATTTCGTCAACGTTGTTACTTACTTGGCGACAAGAGACCTGAGGCATCCTTCTTCCGGGTTCAGACACCTAGTCGGACGTGTTATTTCCGGTCTCGCGAGGCATAGACGCGACGCACTCACGCGACGTTGCGTACGGCAAAATCCTTGCATGCTGGCAGGCCGAAGCGCTTGTGCTAATGTGTTTCTACAATGGGTGAATATATATATTGTGATGACCCAGTGTCTAAAACATCGTCGCAGGTCCAAGCCTGGCCGGGAAAGACCACGCATGCGCCTGCATCGCAGAGGGGCGGACATTACAGGTTCGGCGTGAGATGAGACGACAGAACAGTGTCCTCTGAAGCAACAGTAAGGTTCTTACAACAAGACCGCAACTCGTTACCTATGAAAGCTCGATCAACCCGAATAATTGGGATTGGGGTCTTCACCAATCTCCACTTTCCAGAGGAAACCTTCTTCTTCTTTTGAAAGGAAACAGATCAGTGTTACCGGACTGCATGCCCCATATCTTCTCTACTGGCTGGAGGCGTGTCGAAGAATATGAATGTAGAAGGCAATTCACTGGCCCTTGGGTGGGAGATATGCTCTGTGTCCCTATACAATGCTTTAGCATTTGAAATTGGACCTGCTTGAGAAGCTTTTGACCCCCCGGCACGCTTTGGAGATGCCAGCATTTGGACGTGTTTTCTCCCGAAAGCAATTGAAGACGCGGACGTACCATAAATGTGTGTGTGCCCTATTATTTCGATCGCGTCGCCACTGTACTCTAGTACGAGGATTTCCATTTGTGAGCGCTGCATCGCACCAATCAGGTTGTCATTCTGGGGTACTGGGACGGAGATGAATAACGTACGCTATTGGATGACAATGACCACATGTCGTGAGACCAGGAGCCAATCATAACACATTCTCGATAGTTTGCCCATGAGCCGACGGTGGTAAGGCTCAGAAAATCCTGAGAATTGCATCAAAAAAGTCCACCCTGTTCATGTGATTAAGATAAGGCAGTCAGAGCCAAGTCAGAACCTTAAATTGAGCAGCGAAGGTCAGTGAGTGTGGGGCTAGTGCAGAGATGCAGCTAGTGTTGTTGGCAAAACCTCGCCATTTCGCCGCGCCAGGTTTCGCCACCTGGCGATCGCCAGGTGGCGAATGGCGAAAGCAAAAGTCGGGTGGCGAAAGGTGGCGAAAGGGGTCCCGAAGGGTCACCCAAGCGTCGAACTTGCTCACTGAATTTTGAGTTTTGGTGGAAGAC